>JAPMUY010008604.1:0-72720 GCA_026901105.3 Galaxias olidus | reverse complement strand
TGTATTAAAAACAAATAACTAAAATATCACATTTACATAAGTATTCACACCCTTTGCTGTGACACTCAAAATTAAGCTCAGGGCCATCCCGTTTCCACTGATCATCCTTGAGATGTGTCTACAACTTTATTGGAGTCCACCTGTGGTAAATTCAATTGATTGGACATGATTTGGAAAGGCGCACACCTGTTTATATAAGGTCCCACAGTTGACTGTGCATGTCAGAGGACAAACCAAGTTATGAAGTCCAAGGAATTGTCTGTAGACCTCCGAGACAGGATTGTATCGAGGCACAGATCTGGGGAAGGGTACAAAAAAAATGTCTGCAGCACTGAAGGTCCCAACGAGCACAGTGGTCTCGATCATTAGCAAATAGAAGAAGTTTGGAACCACCAGGACTCTTTCTAGAGCTGGCCGCCCGACCAAACTGAGCAATCGGGGGAGAAGGGCCTTGGTCAGGGAGGTGACCAAGAACCCGATGGTCACTCTGACAGAGCTCCAGTGTTCCTTTGTGGAGATGGGATAACCTTCCAGAAGGACAACCATCTCTGCTGTACTCTACCAATCAGGCCTTCATGGTAGAGTAGCCAGACGGAAGACACTCCTCAGTAAAAGGCATATGACAGCCCGCATGGAGTTTGCCAAAAGGCACCTAAAGGACTCTCAGACCATGAGAAACAAAATTCTCTGGTCTGATGAAACCAAGATTGAACTCTTTGGCCTGAATGCCAAGCGTCATGTCCGGAGGAAACCAGGTACTGCTCATCACCTGGCCAATACCATCCCTACAATGAAGCATGGTGGTGGCAGCATCATGCTGTAGGGGTGTTTTTCAGCGGCAGGAACTGGGAGACTAGTCAGGGTCAAGGGAATGATGAATGCAGCAATGTACAGAGAGATCCTTGATGAAAACCTGCTCCAGAGCGCTCTGGATCTCAGACTGGGGCGAAGGTTCACCTTCCAACAGGACAACGACCCTAAGCACACAGCCAAGATAACAAAGGAGTGGCTTCGGGACAAGTCTGTGAATGTCCTTGAGTGGCCCAGTCAGAGCCCAGACTTGAACCCAATTGAACATCTTTGGAGAGATCTGAAAATGGCTGTGCACAACGGACTAGTGACCACAGGCTTCAGCAGGGAGACGTGGAACGAAGGGTGAATTCTATGTGGCTGGGGAGACGGAGCCGGTCAACGGAAGGGTTAATGAACGTGCTCAACCGGAAATGGACCAATATACCGGGGTGTGAGTTTGCTGGAGGAGGTTAGTAAGGGGAGATCCCGGGTAGACAGCCAAACCAAGTGACCCGGCAGGTAGACCGGAGCCGGGACCCGGCGGCAGTCGGCAACCAGACGATTCTGATCAGCAGAGCAGAGCAGAGCGGCACGCGCATCCACCCACACTCGCCGGCAGCGACGGAGATGAGCCTGGACGGACGGGACGGCGATGTCAACCTCTTGGGAAGGGAACAGAGGGGGTTGGTAACCAAGGGAGCGTTCAAAGGGGGAAAAACCGGTGGCTGCACTGGATAAGGAGTTGTGTGCGTATTCAATCCAAGGAAGATGAGGGCTCCAGTCCGAGGGGTCACCAGCGGCCACACAGCGAAGTGCGGCTCCGAGATCTTGGTTGGCCCTCTCGGCTTGACCATTGGTCTGTGGGTGAAATCCCGAGGAGAGACTCACGGAGGCACGCAGTCCCTTGCAGAACGCCTTCCAGAAGTGGGAAATTAACTGGGGACCACGGTCAGAGACCACATCAGCCGGGATCCCATGCAGGCGGAACACGTGTCGGACGAGGAGGTCCGCCGTCTCAGAGGCTGAGGGGAGTTTAGGGAGAGCAACGAAATGTACAGTCTTGGAGAATCGATCCACAATGGTGAGTATGACAGTGTTACCTCGGGAAGGTGGAAGGCCGGTGACGAAATCCAAGGCGATGTGAGACCATGGGCGACCGGGTATAGGGAGTGGACGGAGCAGGCCAGCGGGAGGCCTGTGAGTGGCCTTGCTGCGGGCACAGATGTGACAGGACAACACGAAGGCGTGGGTATCGGAGTCCATGGTGGACCACCAAAAGTATCGTCTCAGGAGGGATAAGGTACGGCTGATGCCCGGATGGCAGGCGACCCGGGAGGCATGTCCCCATTGGAGGACCTGGGAGCAAACGGAATCAGGGACAAAAAGACGGTTAGGAGGGCCGGTACCTGGATCTGGTTGTGCACGCTGCGCCTCTCTGACGATAGACTCGATCTGCCAGGTCACTGCCGCCACCATACAGGAGGAGGGGAGGATGGTGTCCGGGATGGCAGGGGTGTCTCTGGAACCGTATTGACGGGAGAGTCGGCCTTAGTATTCCTGGAACCGGGTCTGTATGTGAGGGAGAAATTGAATCGCCCGAAGAACAGAGCCCAGCGGGCTTGGCGGGAGTTGAGGCGTTTGGCGTTCTGGATGTAGGAGAGGTTCTTATGGTCTATCCACACCACAAACGGATGTTCCGCCCCCTCCAGCAGGTGCCTCCACTCGTCCAAGGCGAGTTTCACCGCCAGGAGCTCTCAATTCCCCATGTCATAGTTGGTCTCCGCCGGGGACAAACGGCGGGAGAAAAAGGCACAGGGGTAGAGTTTTTGGTCCGAGGCTGACCGCTGAGACAGAACCGCCCGAACCCCTGAGTCGGAGGCGTCCACCTCCACCACAAACTGGCGAGCGGGGTCAGGCTGGATGAGAACGGGAGCAGAGGTAAAACGGTCCTTAAGGTCGGTGAAGGCGGCATCTGCCTCGAGGGACCAGGTGAAAGGAGTGAGAGACGAGGTGAGCCGCGTGAGGGGAGTCGCTACCCAACTAGTCCCTGATGAAAGAGCGGTAAAAATTGGCAAAGCCCAGGAACCGTTGGAGCTGTTTCCGAGAAGTGGGTTCGGGCCACTCAGCAACCGCCTGGATCTTCTCAGGGTCTCCCCTCACACGCCCGCTCTCGATGATATATCCCAGGAACCGGACGGAGCTCACGTGGAACTCGCACGTCTCGGCCTTGACGAACAACTGGTTCTCCAGAAGACGCTAAAGCACCTGTCTGACGTGCTGGATGTGGTCCTCCAGGTTCCTGGAGAATATCAGGACGTCATCAAGGTAGACATAAACAGAGCGGTTGAGGAAGTCACGGAGGACATCATTCACCAGGATCTGGAACACAGCAGGGGCGTTAGTGAGACCAAATGGCATGACAAGGTACTCGAAGTGACCTAATGGAGTGTTGAAGGCCGTCTTCCATTCATCACCTTCACGGATCCTAACTAAATGGTAAGCGTTCCTAAGGTCCAGTTTTGTGAAGACGGTGGACCCCTGGAGAGGTTCGAAAGCAGAGTTGATCAGAGGCAGGAGGTACTTGTTCCTGATGGTAATAGTGTTTAGGCCCCGGTAGTCCACGCAGGGGCGTAGGGAATCCCCCTTCTTAGGCACAAAGAAGTACTCCGCTCCAAGCGGGGACGATGACGGCCTTATAATTCCCGAGGCCAGGGAGTCGTGGATGTATGTTTCCATGGCCTCTCTTTCCGGACGGGACAGGTTGAACAGATAGCTGGAGGGCAAGGGGGCTCCTGGAAGAAGGTCTATGGCGCAGTCATAAGGCCGATGCGAAGGTAAAGAAAGGGCCCGCTGTGCACTGAAGACCTCCCCCAGCTCGTGGTAATCAGAGAGAACAGATGACAGGTCGGTGGATTCCTGGGCCGGAGACGGAGAGGGAACAGCGGCCACTGCCGGGGTAAGAGCAGACTGCAAACAGGATGATAGACAGAAGGTGCTCCAACTCACCACCCGGCCAGAGGTCCAGTCAATGTGGGGATTGTGATGTTGAAGCCAAGGGTGACCCAGGACCACCGGAGTATGCGGAGATTGGATGACATGGAACTGGATGGTCTCTCGATGGTTGCCGGAGAAGATCAGACCGAGGGATCGTGTGCGGTGAGTGATCTTGGCGAGGTGCTTCCCGTTCAACGCATTGACGTCTAGGGGAGATGCTAGCCGTTCCGTGGCTATCCCAGACTGAGTGACCAGGCGGGAATCGATGAAATTCTCATCCGCCCCGGAGACCACGAGCACGGTCAAAGGAAGTGATTGAGTGTCCCAACACAGCGTCGCTTGAAACTGCAACCGCGGTCGCAGCGTAGTGGGGGGAGTGGACTGGCTCGCCAGAGTCCCCAGAGTCACTGGCGAGCCCCCTCTTTTTGGCCGAAGAGGACAGGAAACCCGGAAGTGGCCAGTTTGACCACAGTAAATGCATGCTCCCACCTGTACCCTCCGGAGGCGCTCTGCCGGTGAAAGACGGGCATGCCCCAGGTGCATGGGCTCCCCCTCCAATGAGGCGGGAGGTGGACAGCCGGTGGGAAAATGAGGAAACGAGTGGGACATGGCTCCGTCCAGGGTGGTGGGAAGGGGTAAAATCCAAAGAGCACGCAGGCGGGGAACGCCGAGTCCTCTCCCTCTGACGCTCACGGAGACGACTGTCCACTCTCATGGCCAAGGAGATTAGCCCCTCCAGGCTGCTCGGTTCCTCCCTGGTGGCCAGCTCGTCCTTCACCGCCTCACTGAGTCCATTCTGGAACACCCCTCACAGGGATTCATCATTCCATCTGGACTCCGCAGCAGTGATCCTGAACTCAACTCAGCCACACTGCAGGAATCCTGATGAGCGGTTAGCAGCCATCTTGCTGCGTCAGCGCCTTGTAGGGAGTGATTAAACACCTCTCTCATCTCCGATGAGAAGCACTGGAATGAGGAGCTAACAGGAGACGAACTCTTCCAGATGGCTGACGCCCATGCTAATGCCTGCCCCCGAAGTAATCCCGTAACAAAGGCAATTCTTGACTTATCTGTGGCATAGGTGAAGGGCTGCTGCTCGAACACTAGGGAGCACTGGAGGAGAGAAGCCCGGCATGTTCCAAAGTCTCCGGAAAAGCGCTCTGGTGCTGGAACATGGGGCTCTCTGGGCTGAGGAACTGCCGGGACCGGGGGAGGGGCCACAGGAACAGGAGAAGCGGCCGGAACACCAGGGTGTACCAACCGCGTTGACACACAATCCAGCTGAGCCCCGATCTGGGTAACATTGGCGGAAAGGCCCTGTATAGCCTCCATGACTTCTTGAAGGGCGCAGCTATGCTCTCTTATCAAAGCACCCTGGCTTGATAGGGCACGATGGAACTGGGCTATGTCCGCTGGGTCCATGTTTGGTCAGATCGTTCTGTTGTGCTGATGCAGAGCGGACCCAAATGGGAGACACAGACGAGGAGATGGAATATTGATAATGATGGTTTATTGGCAGTAGGTAATCCAGAGGTACGAGGAGATATCCATAGCAAGGGAAACAACAATCTGACAAAGAGCATGTGAAAAGCAGGGGTAGATATACTGAGGCAATCAGGCTGATGGGAGACAGGTGAGCAGATTGCAACGGGAACAGGTGTGGTGGTGGAGCTGGAGAGAAAGCAACCGTGGTCATGCCACAGACACATACACACGGGGACCAGCAGGGGAACACAGAAGGGAAAAAGAATGAAACAGACAAAATGAACAGGCAGATATAAATCATAACAGAACCCTTTCACGTACTTTTTCCACCCTGCACTGTGAATGTTTACATGTTGTGTTCAATAAAAACATGAAAACATATAATTGTTTGTGTGATATTAGTTTAAGCAGACTGTTTGTCTATTGTTGTGACTTAGATGAAGATCAGAACACATTTTATGACCAATTTATGCAGAAATCCAGATAATTAAGTTGTGGTGGGTCGTGTAAACTGGGCCCCAGGACAAATAAGTTTGAGAAAGGCTGCATTAAACCATATAATGCTCATTTTTACTCACCAGTCTTCACATACATTAAAAGTTTCAAAGTTCAAAATTGCTATCCTGTTACAACATGAGGTTGGAAAAGTGTCATAACATTACTAATTGTTCAAATTGTATCGATAGAAACTCTCTTTCTTTGCCAAACATGCTAAATATAGAAATATAAATATACAAATATCGCAGTTGGCGTTCCAAAAATAATTCATTCGGAAATTGACTGAGACGGAAATTAATGTGAATTATCAAAAAGCATCTGGATTAGAGGATGAAGGATTTTTTTTAAAAGGGGTTGAATTGGAATTACATATGTAGAATATTCAGTATGAACAATCTGTGGCAAAAGGGGGCCTTGTGACTTCACGAGGACAAAGTAATCTACAGTATATTACAACGAAAAAATTTTTTTTTAGGGTTTGGGGCAGAATTTCTGTATTTAAAGTGTCACCATGTACAAAGATCCAAAAAGAAAAAAGAGAAGCAGTTTAATTTATGTTCATAATTAATTAATAAAATGATGTCTAGCACAGGCCAGGCCTTATTAAACTTGGCATACCCAACAAACATCAATCTCAGTAAACATTTTCAGATAAGGTCGTAGTAATCACCCCAAACTACCCAAAACAACACAAAACAACACAAAAGTACCCAAAAGAACACAGTGTAGATACCCAAAACAACCCAAAAGTACCCAAAACAACCACAAACAACACAAAATAACCCAAAACAAAACAGTACAGGTACCCAAAACAACCGAAATGTACCCAAAAAAACTCAAAAGTACCCAAAACACCACAGTACAGATACCCCAAACAACCCAAAAGTACCCAAAGCATGCCAAGACAGATACCCAAAACAAATATTTTTAGTTGGTGGAATTTGTGATCCACTGACTGATATAAGGCACAGTTCATGTTATTGCCATTCATCATCATCATCATCATCATCATCATCATCATCATCATCATCATCTTCATCCGCTTTGTCCGGGGTTGGGTCGCGGAGGTAGCAGTTCCAGCAGGGCATCCCAAACTTCCCTTTCCCGGGCCACATTAACCAGCTCTGACTGGGGGATTCCAAGGCGTTCCCAGGCCAGTGTGGAGATATAATCCCTCCACCTGGTCCTAAGTCTGCCCCGCGGCCTCCGCCCAGCTGGACTTGCCTGGAACACCTCCCTAGGGAGGCGGCCAGGTGGCATCCTTACTAGAGGCCTGAACCACCTCAACTGGCTCCTTTCTACGCAAAGAAGCAGCGGCTCTACTCCGAGTCCCTCACAAATGGCTGAACTTCTCACCCTATCCCTAAGGGAGATGCCAGCCACCCTCCGGAGGAAACTAATTTCCGCCGCTTTTATCCGCCATCTCGTTCTTTCGGTCATGACCCACCCTTCATGACCATAGGTGAGAGTAGGAACGAAGATAGACCGGTAGATTGAGAGCTTTGCCTTCTGGCTCAGCTCTCTCTTCGTCACAACGGTGCGATAAAGCGACTGCAACACCGCACCTGCTGCTCCAATTCTCCGGCCTATCTCTCGTTCCATTTTCCCCTCACTCGAGAAAAAGACCCCGAGATACCTGAACTCCTTCACTTGGGGTAAAGACTCATTCCCTACTTGGAGTAGACAATCCATCGGTTTCCTGCTGAGAACCATGGCCTCAGATTTGGAGGTGCTGATCCTCATCCCAGCCGCTTCACACTCGGCTGCGAACCGATCCAATGAGTGCTGCAGGTCGCAGACCGATGATGCCATCAGGACCACATCATCTGCAAAAAGCAGTGATGCAATCCTCTGCCCACCAACCCGCAGCCCCTCCCCGCGGCTACGCCGTGAGATCCTGTCCATGAATACCACAAACAGGATAGGTGACAAAGCGCAGCCTTGGAGGAGGCCAACCCTCACCGGAAACGAGTCCGACTTACTGCCGAAGACCCGGACACAGCTCTCGCTTTGGGAGTACAGAGATTGGATGGCCCTGAGTAGAGATCCCCTCACCCCATACTCTCGCAGCAACTCCCACAGTATCTCCCGGGGAACCCGATCATACGCCTTCTCCAAATCCACAAAACACGTGTAGACCGGATTGGCATACTCCCAGGCCCCCTCAAAGATCCTTGCGAGGGTAAAAAACTGGTCCGTTGTTCCACGACCAGGCCGGAAACCGCATGGTTCCTCCTCAATCCGAGGTTCGACTATCGGTCGAACCCTCCTTTCCAGCACCCTGGAGTATACTTTCCCGGGGAGGCTGAGTAATGTGATGCCTCTGTAGTTGGCACACACTCTCTGGTCCCCCTTTTTGAACAGGGGAACCACCACCCCGGTCTGCCACTCCTTAGGTACTGTCCCCGACTTCCACGCAATGTTGATAAGACGTGTCATCCATGACAGTCCCTCAACACCCAGAGCCTTCAGCATTTCTGGGCGGATCTCATCAACCCCTGGGGCTTTGCCACTGTGGAGTTGTTTGACTACCTCAGTGACCTCCGCCAGGGAGATTGATGCTGATCCCCCATCATCCTCCAGCTCTGTCTCTACTATATAGGGTGGGTTTGTCGGGTTCAGGAGTTCCTCAAAGTGTTCCTTCCACCTCCCAATCACCTTGTCAGTTGAGGTCAACAACGTCCCATCCTTACTGTATACAGCTTGGATGGTTCCCTGCTTTCCCCTCCTGAGGTGTCGGATGGTCTTCCAGAACCACTTTGGTGCCAGCCGAAAGTCCTTCTCCATGGTTTCTCCGAACTCCTCCCACACCCGCTGCTTTGCCTTTGCCACGGCCGAGGCTGCAGTCCTCCGGGCCTGTCGGTACCTTGCAACTGCCTCCGGAGTCTCCCGGGATAGCATGTCCCGGAAGGCCTCCTTCTTCAATCGGACGGCTCCCCTGACCACCGGTGTCCACCAGGATGTTCGAGGGTTACCGCCCCTTGAGGCACCTAAGACCTTGAGACCACAGCTCTCAGACGCAGCTTTAGCAATGGAGGCTTTGAACATCGCCCACTCCGGTTCAATGCCCCCAGCCTCCACAGGGATGCCAGAGAAGCCCCGCCGGAGGTGTGAGTTGAAAGCCTCCCGGACTGGGGACTCCTCCAGACGTTCCCAGTTCACCCGCACTACAAGTTTGGGCTTACCAGGTCTGTCCAGAGGCTTCCCCCGCCACCTGACCCAACTCACCACCAGATGGTGATCAGTTGACAGCTCTGCCTCCCTCTTCACCCGAGTGTCCAAAACATATGGCCTCAGGTCCGATGATACGATAACAAAATCGATCATCAACCTTCTGCCTAGGGTGCTCTGGTACCAGGTACACTTATGAGCATCCTTATGTTCGAACATGGTGTTTGTTATGGCCATTCCATGACTAGCACAGAAGTCCAACAACAAGCCACCACTCGGGTTCAGATCGGGGAGGCCGTTCCTCCCAATCACGCCTCTCCAAGTGTCTCCATCATTGCCCACATGTGCGTTGAAGTCCCCCAGCAAGACTACAGAGTCCCCCTCAGGAGCCCCATACAAGGCTCCATCCAGGGTCTCCAAAAAGGCCGAATACTCCGAACTGCTGTTCGGTGCATAGGCACAGACAACAGCCAGAGTTTTCCCCCCCATGACCCGCAGGCGTAGGGGTGAACTCCAACATAGAGGCACTTAGCCGGGGACTTGTGAGTATCCCCACACCAGCCTTGCGCCTCTCACCCTGGGGAGCTCCGGAGAAGAATAGAGTCCAACCCCTATCCAGAAGTGAGGTTCCAGAGCCGAGGCTGTGCGTAGAGGTAAGCCCCATTCCAAGGTATTGCCATTCAATAAACCATTAATTGTTTAAGCTTGTCTTTGTGTTGCATTGTAAAGATCTAATCCAGGAGAATGTTGACAGCTGGTGACAATATATACTGTATATGGAAGTCTCACTGTTGATCGAGTACAGTACATAAAACAGCCCTGTGGTGTGGTATACCATCCATCCATCCATCCATTTTCCGGGCTTATCCGGGGCCCGGTCGCGGTGGCAGCAGAATAAGAACGGTGGTCCAGACATCCCTATCCCCAACAACCCTTTCCAGCTCCTCCTGGAGGATCCCGAGGTATTCCCAGGCCAGATGAGATATATAATCTCTCCGGCGTGTTCTGGGTCTACCGCGGGGTCTCCTACCAGTAGGGCGTGCCCGGAAAACCTCCAACGGGAGGCGCCCAGGAGGCATCCTAATCAGATGCCTGTACCACCTCATCTGGCTCCTTTCGACACGAAGGAGCAGTGGCTCTACTCCGAGCTCCCTCTGGATGACCGAGCTCTTTACCCTATCCCTAAGGCTGAGCCCAACCACCCTACGGAGGAAAAGCATTTCAGCCGCTTGTACTCGCGACCTTATTCTTTCGGTCACTACCCAAAGCTCATGACCATAGGTGAGGGTTGGAACGTAGACCGACTGGTAAATCGCGTGCTTCGCCTCAGCTCCTTCTTCACCACAACGGTCTGGTACAACGCCCGCATTACTGCTGATGCTGCACCAATTTGCCTGTCAATCTCACGCTCCATTTTTCCCTCACTCGTGAACAAGCACCCGAGATACTTGAACTCCCTCGCTTGGGGCAGAAACTCAATCCCAACCCGGAGAGAGCACTCCACCGTTTTCCGGCAGAGAACCATGGCCTCAGACTTGGAGGTGCTGACTCTCATCCTGACCGCTTCACACTCAGCTGCAAACCGCTCCAGTGCATGCTGAAGGTCACAGTCTGAAGAAGCCAACAGAACCACATCATCTGCAAATAGCAGAGAAGATATTTTTCTTAAATTAATATGATTAGAGATTTCAATTCTGAGGTCCCCAAACTGGACACACTCCTCCCCCGGGCTACGCCTTGAGATTCTATCCATGAAAATCACAAACAGAATCGGTGACAAGGGGCAGCCCTGGCGGAGTCCAACACCCACTGAAAACGTATTTGACTTTTTGGCGAGTATACGGACACAGCTCCCACTCCGGTTATATAGGGACCGAATGGCTCGTAGCAACGATATACAAGATATTTTTCTTAAATTAATATGATTAGAGATTTCTGTATGGGAAGTTTGATTATGTTTATGGTGCGTCACTGTGTCTAATATTCGTTTGTTTTGATCATTTACTCTTGAGATCATTTAATGTTGAGATTAAGTTATGAATTAGTGATAACTACTCATTGTCTCTTTTTTTTGTTTTTATTTTGTTTTGTTTAAATTGAATATTCTACATAACGTGATGTTCAATGTTTTGTCTTTTGTGTGGACCCTAGGCAGTACAGCTAATGGGGATCCTTAATAAACTAAACTAAGCTGAGCTAGGATAACGCAAACTAAATAAATACAATATTGGCCCAAGGGGTGCTAAAGGCATTAAATGCAGAGCAGAATAGTTAAAAGCAGGCATAAGTAGCTTATCAAATAGAGTGGTCAAAATAATAGAGTTACGATACTAATACTTATGTAGACCTATGGTTTTAACAAAATACATATTTTCATTTCACTAGACCTGGCACAACACAGGCAGCGCTCTGGCTGCCCGTTCGTCAGGCGCATATTGGGTCGTGTCAAGTGCACGTTCAGTCGTGGCAGCTGCATTTTACCTGCCATGTCAGATACAGGACACGGCATAACACCCAGACCTGCCAGCCACAACTCCTCACACTGGCTGCACATGTTTGCTAAAGAATGTATTCATGCTGCGGTTACAGATTGACTGTGATTACAATAAATACTATTAATTATGCTGAAGCTGACCAGCAGGAAGCAGTAATGTTGGCACTGAAAGTTCAGAAAATTGTGTACCCAGATTCTTTGTATGTATAAATATTTTAAACTTAACTTTCTTTGTTAGTATTCCCACTTTTTGGAAAGCGGCTTATGTTGTACCTCTTGATAAAGTGGTGATAAGTTATTTAGAACATCCCAACAATTTGACTACAAGAACACATTTAGCTAGTTAGAAAACAGCCCCAAAAAGCTTCCAAACATATACATATACTGTCTCAATGAGTCACATTGGTCTTTGGAGATTGCAAGTATGCTTACATGTTGTAAATAACTGTGTAAATGTACTAGTTACTTAACAAAACGAAAACATTTCACAACACTTACTGCTATAGACTGATAAATCCACGGCCTCAAGAAATAAGTGATTGTATATAGAGAAGTGACTTCTTTGTCGGTATATATTCTTGAGGAAGGCTCTAGCTACATCTTTACATGACCATGACAGACCCCAGTTTCATAATTATCGTACTGCACACACTTTCAAACTCTGAAAACTTATCATGGATAATTGAGTAGTCAAACTGTTAGCATCTAGCTAAATGGATGACAGAAAAAAAATTAAAGAGCTCTTAACAGCCCAAGTGGATTTAGAAATGATTTGGACTACTCGGGACATCTCCAGAGAAAAACTAGGCTGCATATGCTCTTCTCCATGGCCCAGGAAATCACATATGACTTTTGCATGAACACAGAGACTGAAACGCAAATTGATAACATGTCTGTTATCCATTATTTTTAAAGAATATATGAGATTATAAGTGTTTTTATTTGTTTGTTGTGATTTCGAACACCAATGATCAATTTTAAACAATAAAAGCTAAGTGTAAAGAAAAACACAGTCATAAAAACCTTAGACTTTATAACACTTAACAAAAACAATTAAATTACTATCCTTTCAATTTTTTTAATTTATTTTTAAAAGGGGGTTTAGGGTTTAAAAATTCTTCCACTACAGATCTACTGGGTTCTTGATTTCACTTATTGCACCCCAAGTGTCAATATTTAATTTAGATAATCCTGATATGCAGCTTGTCTCGAATGATCACCTGAGACCATGTGGCGTAAGCGAATGTTGACCCAAGACCCAAGAGGAACTAAAAGCAACAGTACACAAAAATACAAGAAACTAAAGAATTTACTAAATTATGAAAAATGTAAAATACTCAAGAGTTGCATCAGATAACTTATCCAAGTAAATCTAGTGTGTGTGAATACAAATACCACATTTGTCATATTTATTTATGATTTATCATTTTGTATAATTGTATTTCTTGTATTGCAGTTTGAAACAATACTGATTGATATGATTTTATCATTCTCTTTCTTCTTTGCCGATGCTCTCAATTTGATCTCTCAGTGTATAGAAAGATGGCCTGTCTTGAGGATTGTAGGCCCAGCACCTCATCATCAGGCTGGAAACCTGTTATTGCAGGGTTAAGCAGACAGATTATTAAAACAGTATACATTTTGTGATTCAAGTCATTTGCTATGATATGGACATGGTAGTTGTATAATTTGCAGTGACTTACCCTTGTAGGACAGTAAGGTGGGACAGGCAACCTCCAGTTGTCCTTAAGGATATTGACCAGATGCATTGAGATGAAGGGACCCTGAATGTCAATTCCAATTTGCTGCATGTAAAGCTAAATCATTGACATGAATAAAATACAGCATATCAGCATTAAAATAGTTTTTAATTGTAATATTTACCTTATTTTCTTTTAAACAATAATATTTGGGGTCACAACACATAAGGATTGTACAAACGTTTAAACTCAGCCCCACATAGTTACATTTAAAATTAGATCAAAGTTGCTATTGCCAATACATTTATCAAAAATGTTATGGTGTTACATTAAAGTGAGTGTTTATGGGTTTGAAGACATCCGGGCCTTTGCCTAGATCCTTGTCAGGGGGTGTAACATGACACACAATACAATATTAGTCCATCTGATCTAAATGAATTAAATGACTATGTTTACATGCGGTTTTGCTCCTTCTGACCAGAAATGTGGGCTTTTCTTTTACGCATGCATCTCTACTCTACGTCCACCAGACACAAATTAATCTATATAACCGTAAATAGGCAAGAGGCTGTGTGTCGCAAGCTATGCTAAAAACCCCAATAGAGACTCATATTCCGCATACGGCGTATATGTAAACAAATGCTCCTAAAACCTGAATAATATGGCAGATCCCACATTTCTTAAAGGGAAAATGCTACATTCGGAATAAGGCCTAGTTTGGAATATTGTAACGAAATAGTGACACGTTAAACACTGTCAGGGCTGCAGGTGAAAGTCCATTAGCTATACATCTTATCCTTTGCAGGGTCACGGGTGAAAGTATTAAGGCTAAAATGTCTTTCACGCCAAATGAATCCATTTTAATTATATTTTAATTTTAATATTATAAAATATTTTAATATTTTAATTACATTATATATATGTAGAATATTTGTAAGAATACATGTAGTTATTGTTTGATCGACTTGCATACATGTGCCAACTTAATGTTGGGAGCAGTGATATCGACAAGCCTATTAATTCACGCATTCACCTGGTCTGCATTTTTTTTTTGCAAGCTTTCCTTCTTGGCTTTGGCAGCATGAACTGAGTTGCTTTTAGCCTGGATTATATATATAAATTCTTCATATTTGTCTAATATTATAGTTTGCTCATCTTGTATAAAATATGCGGCTAGGATAGACTTGTCCATGCATGTTTGCGATTGGTCATAAGGTTAAAACAGTGCCCCTTTCATGTGAACGCACGCATTGCTAGATTTGGTGAACCTGGGTTGATTTACTGAATTGCTATTGCGGTTGTTAGGGTTAGTGATGCCAGATAACGAAAAGATATCCAGGGTATGTTGAATTTACTTCGTGGTATAGGCCTCTGGTGTCAGGATAGCGCGAACACAAAGTAAATGCAACATTGGCCCAAGGGCGCTAAGAGCAATGCATTTAATGCATAGCAGGCATACGTTACTTATCAATAGTGCTCAAAATTACACTTTAGAGTTAGGATATTAATGCTTATGTATGGTTTTAACAAAATACATATTTTAGTTTCAAAAGACGGACATTCAAGCAAGCCAAGTGCACTTTCGGGCATGCCCGACAGACTTTCGCAAGATTCAGGACCTGGCACACCAGATGCACTACCTGGAACCAAATTTGGCGGCCATCCCTGCTAATTTCGGGCGGTGCGCAACGCCGAGTGCAGCTCAGAGCAGAGTAGGGCGCCAACGCTCAACTCTATAGGAAACACTGGCACACCCAGCGCAGCACAGTTTTTGTGTTATTCGTGTGCCGGCAGCACGGTGGCTCAGTGGTTAGCACTATTGCCTCACAGCAAGAAGAATCTGGGTTCAAACCCCACCTGACCCAACGGCCTTTTTGTGTGAAGTTTGCATGTTCCTCCCGTATTTGTGTGAGTTTCCTCACCATCAAAAAACATGCTCTATTCTCCTACCAGTGCCCTGACTAGTCACAGCCAATTCACCTGGAGGCGGTCTGTGTTTCCCATGTATGTGAGCAAGTTTGTCGTAACATGTTGGCTAAGCACGTTGGCTGCCGTGGTATCACTCAGATTGAGTGTCGTATTTGATAGCTGTCGTTCCATTCGTTATTCGTTCTGTGTAATTAATTGGCGATTAGTTGTAAAGCGCTTTGAGTCTTGAGAAAAACGCTAAAAAAATGAATTATTATTAGGAACCTTTTAAGATACGGTCCCTGTTGCAACAGTGGAACATGAAGAAAACCTGTAATTGTGTTTTATTGTTATTCAAAACAACTGAAGGGCTATTTATTTTATATAATTGTTTATTTACATCTTGATATATTATGCAGCTCAGCTGTATATTTTCAAACAGGGAAGGAAACCCTGTCTTTGCTCTATTTTTTTTTTTTTTTGTTTTAATAAAAGTGCTTGTGACATCACGTGGCTTTGACTTACAACTGAACATTTAGCCCACTGTAGAAAATACCAACATATAGGCCTATCGTGTCGCCATTCAGCCTAAAAATACAGAGATATGATTTTTGGTCCATATCACCCAGCCCATGAAAAATCTTAAATGAAAAAAATAAATCTTCAGTTACCTTAATATTCCTGTTTCCACGGTACATGACGTTAACAAAGTTTAAAACTTTAGGAATTGTAACAAACCTACCTGAACATGGCATTAATAGAAAATACAATTGAAGGATTCAGGAAAGGACATTCTGTCAACTGTCAAACAGATTCAAGCTATCCTTCACTATTTGGTAGGACGCTAGAAGAACCTCTGCTATGACAAGTGAATATGCACAAGAGTATGACAATCATTTTGGATACTTGAATGTTTACATAAAACTAAATATAATATTCAAAGAAAATAGCATCTTTCCTGCCGTATTTGCGCGTGTATACATTCAATTATAAACTTACAAACTCAAATTATGCATTTATATTTAACAATTTTTATTACATTTACATGAAACATCGGTCTATTTCCCCCGTTATACAGCCACAAGTGCTTCACCATGGCGAGCGCCATGTTATTAGTCACATACGTCAGCTGACAATACCCATGATGCGAAGTTCTTAAATTAGTTGTTGCTGCCGTAATCCTATATGCGCTAGTCTAGAGAGAGACTCTCGTCTAGGCCTAAACCATAAAAATATGGGGGAAACTATTTATCCCTAATTTTTATCGCCAAAGTCAGGTGTCGATTTACAGTATACACGAGGTCGACTTCTACACGCGCAAATATGGTACATTCAAACATGCTTCCAGAAGACCAAGACGTGAGCAACGTGAGACAGAGATAACCAGATTGCCGTTTGGGTCACAACGTAACACACTGCATCACAAGCTGGGCCTCTAACCGAGGTTATGAATCTTATGTTTGGCACAGTTTACTATTATGGTAATCTTTTATCCTTTGTATTACCTTTGTTTCCTTTTAACAAAACAAAACTAAACAAAAATATGTTAGTCGGATAAAGTTTTTAAACAACAGCAATCTCAAAGACCAATAGCTTGGTCTTACTACTTACTCTCTTGGGGTTCTGGCTGTGCTCACAGAAAGAGAAAAGTTCATGAAGGACCACTCCAAAACTCCAGACATCAGACTTGTGGGAGAATTTGAACTCATAGATTGACTCAGGAGCATACCTGAGTTCACAGTAATTCAAATAAATATTCTTTTAACAGTCAATAATAACTTATTTAGGTAGTTTAATGTTTGTCTTGTACATTTAAGGGAACATTTAAATGTTATTCAATTTGAAAAAACTACAGAAGTTTTGGTTACGGATGGCTGCTTGGGTGAAAAATTGGTGTTTAAGTTGTTTACATATAATTTAAATGTAAAATTTGGTAACTACCAAAAAATTGGGCTTTCTCCTGGGTGTGTGACTCTGTAGTACTCCTTGTCAAGAGGAATGATCTTGGTCAGCCCAAAATCAGCTATTTTCACCAATTTTTCATGTGCCACCAAGATGTTCCTGGCAGCCAGATCTCGGTGCACAAAGCGCATGCTCTGCAAGTACTCCAATCCCTAAGTGATTACAGTAGCTTTAATTTTAAAAAGGCTACATAGCATAATTGAAAGAAACACATTGTCTACCTAAAATGCAATTATCCTTCTTGAAAAAAAATTTAAAGTGTTATCTTACTTTACAGATCTGAGAGGAAAAGAGTAGCATCCGTCTGGTGTTGACGTTCTGACGGTTGTTTTCCAGATAACTAATCAGACTGCCATGCGGTAGATATTCCATCACTAAGCTCATGCTTTGGCGTCCTGCCAGGGAAATGCTTAAACTTATGATATGCAATATTTTTGATATCCTTTAGAACTCATTAAAAAATGTTTTTTTTTAATAATTGGCAGAATTTTTAAGCAACTGTTCTGTTGTATGTTTGAGTGTGAAAATAAGCCAAAACATGTTTTTCTACCAATGCCATAGCAGATCCCTCTGTATTTGACAATGTAGTCACAATACAAGATACTAAGGGTCTGAATCTCTTTTTGAAAGTCTTCCAGATTTGACTGCCTGTTGGGCTGTAACTTCTTCACTGCGATCATCTCGCCGGTGTTGTCCCCAAGAGGATCGTAACGACACAGCTCAACACTGCCAAAGTTCCCCTGAAGAAATAATTAAGCAGATCAATGATGATATGAATGAAAAACTATGTTTCAAATGTGTTGATCGACAGAGTACTGCTAGATTCCGAACAATTCTGTACTGCCATGTAGCAGCCAATAACGTAATAACTGCCGATAATGTAATAACAGCCAATAACATAATAATTTTACCGTTCTTTATGTAATAAAAGACGATAATGTAATAACTTACCAATAATGGAATAAATTGTTTGAACCAATAACGTAAAAACCTTTTTCCCATAACGTAATAAGTTATTACAGTATTGACCGGTTATTACATTATTGGCTTGCTATAAAAAACCAGAAAAAATTTAATAATTGGAGCCAATAATGTAATAACATACTTATATCACTATGTTTAAGTTGTATTTATTATGAAGTGTCAAGACCTCCATAACACTTACCCTACTGTAGCTTCTTTCAACTAACTTTCTCAAAAACTCGACCAATCCTGACCCCTGAATCTTAGTCCTAACTCTGATAAAACATATCTCGCTCTCCCTCCCTCTCTCGCTCTTAAATTTTCAATGTAATGAGTTTTTTTTTTACATGAAAAGACAAATGCTGATTTTGCCAAAGCAAACATAGCCCTAACCCTTACATGACAGTGCGTACCGATAGCATGTAACAATAATACTAACAACAGTAACAATAGGATGAACAAATGGTACAATCAACTTAGTGCATTGTTCCACTGGCTGTCCCTTAGGTTCTGACAAGAGGCCAAATTTTTGGCTGCTATTATGCAGCAGACAGGGTTTTTCATCTATCATATTTTTGTTTCTCTGTTTCTGCTTGGGTTTCAAAATCATTGCATTTGTTTGTGTGTGTTTGTCGATTTGGCCAATCATAAACATGCCACAGAAATAGTCAACGTTGATTTAAATCTGATTAGTTGGTCTGGCCATATGAAAAAGCATGTTGAACTAGCTATTTCACTTTGTCACTACACTACTCCGTTGCGTACTCTTGTTAATACAGGCAAGCAGCATTAATGTACTATTCATTTAGCTAGCCAACTAGTTGGACGTCATGCCTCGTTTGCTCTTTTCGAATTTACGATGTTTAACTTTGTAATCTCTAAACCTTGCACTACTTTCAATGCAGGTGCAAGTAATTAAAAGGGTTATGTGCGTCAAAATAGATAGGTGGATCGCTGTCCCTGGTTCTCTTCTAGCAACAGCTAGCTAGCATGCACCCTCTGCGTGTCGTGGCTGTGCCTTAACTAATGTTAGTGCCAGTGGAGACAGCACAGGGCACAGCAAGAAAAGTAGTCTAGATATCGAGGAATGTGGTGTGGCTTTTACAAGGAATAGTAGGTTGATGTTGTGGCTATTAATAAAAAAACATTATAATTATGTTGCCCTCTCACTATCAGTCATTGCCCCCTTAGACAATGCACTCTAGAACCAGGCCTGCCTGAGAGACAAAGCAAGAAGAGCTTTCCATACAATGAAAAAAACATCAAAATTGAAATCCCAATTTGAACCTGGATAAAAATATTCCAATCGGTCATAGAACCAATTGCTCTATATGGCAGTGAAGTGTGGGGTCCACTTTCAAATCAAGATTTTTCAAAATGGGACAAACACCCAAATGGAGACTCTGCGTGTGGAGTTCTGTAAAAGCATTCTTCAAGAGCAAAGAAAACCTCTAAATAATGCATGCAGAGTCGAATTAGGGCAATACCCCCTCCATATTAGAACTGGAAAAAGTTCTATAATCTCAAAATTGCTCACAGACAATCAGGCCCAACCAAATTATTACAAAAGGAAAAATATATAGATTATTGGATTGAGTCATCCCAAGTTCAAAGCAAACTTGAATGCTATTTGGCTTTAAACAAAAAGTACACTCTTGCAGAATACCTGACTACAGTAACAGACAGAAACTTAAAAAGAATACTCACTAGGTACAGACTAAGTGAACACAGTCTGGCTTTAGACACAGACAGACCTGGCAGCCCAGATAGGACAGGCTGTGCTCCCAGGGAGAAGTAGAGACAGAGCTACACTTCCTGCTACACTGCAACAAATACGCTGACATTAGAGCAAACTGCTTACACAGAATTATAAACAAATGCAATGATTTTGAAACCCAAGCAGATACAAATAAACTAAAATACATAATAGGTGAAAACCCCTGTCTGCTGCATAATAGCAGCCAAATATTTGGCCTGTTGTCACAACCTAAGGGACTGCCAGTGGAACACTGCACTAAGTTGAAAGTATTTGTTCATCCTATTGTTACTGTTGTTAGTATTATTGTTACATGCTAGTTACATGCACTGTCATGTTAACAGTGATTTCCCATGTAAAAATTATGTAAATGTGCATGTATGTTCAACTACATGTTCAACTATGTTAGCTTTGGCAATATAAGCGTTTGTCTTTTCATGCCAATAAAAGATTCAGGGGTTAGGATAGGTCGGGTCTATGAGAAAGTTATTTGAAAGAAGCTACAGTAGGGTAAGTGTTATGGAAGTCTGACACTTCATAATAAATACAACTTAAACATAGTGATATAAGTATGTTATTACATTATCGGTTTCAATTATAACATTTTTTCTGTTTTTTTTATAGCAAGCCAATAATGTAATAACTTATTACGTTATGGGAAAAATGTTTTTACGTTATTAGTTCAGACATTTTATTACATTATTGGTAAGTTAGTACATTATTGGCTTTTATTACATTAAGAATGGGAAAATTATTACGTTATTGGCAGTTATTACATTATCGGCAGTTATTACGTTATTGGCTGCTACATGCCATCTTCTGCTAAGGCATCATAAACATACCTTTCCCAATTGGGAGATGTAGCGAATATGTCTCTCTTCATAGACAGATTGGTCTTCTTGGGAGTCGCTGAGCACTCGCCAGAAACTGTCTCTTTGAGGGAGGGGCTCTGCAGCATGTAGTATCACGTAGTCTGCAGCAAACGCAGCAAGAGTGTTCTCATAAAATATAATTTATTGCGTTTTCAAAAAAGCAGTAAATTGTCAATACAGATAAAATGGTTTTGTATATGTGTCTGTGTTTACATAATTAGTATTACCTGAGGTAATTAAACTGTTGAGTTGACGTATGATTCTCCGACAAGACGGCCTGAATGCAGGCTGGTAGTTCATACATAGACTGATCAGATCAGCCAGCTCTGTCCACTGAGAGGACGGCAGTTGCTGACAGTTCTCATAGAACTGTTGCTTCTGTGTTACCAAAACTTTTGTCAAACTTCATAAATACTTACACATATTTTCTGTTCAAAATATCAAGATTGTATTAGCATATATACAATATTAGAAGAAAATGACACCGTTTTATTTAGTCGAACAATCTAATTTTGTCACAAGAATACTAGTCACAATTTTTTGCTTTTGTTTTACTAAGTCAAACTATCAAAGTCAAATGGCTCATTTCCACCAAGCACTATGTGGTAACAGGTCGGTTCAGGTCGTAACGTATCGGAACGGTTGTTTGTGTTTCCACAAAAGTTGTGGAAGGTACGGTAGAAAACCGTTCAATTCCATCCTGTTTTTCGCTACCCTTCTGTTGAGGTTCCTAGCACACAGACCTGGTACTTGGAGGTGGAGCTAGAAACACTGCACGTAAAATAACATTTAGATTCAATGTACAAATTCAAACAACCCCACTATTTTTAAATATCCCATTGATTGCGACGGAGACTACCGGTATAAGCACCTCATGACAAAGGCAAATTCTATGTATTTGAGAGTTAAGTGGCTATGAACCCCGCCTACATTTTGTGGTGTCTGTTTGCGGTGGAAACGCAAATCAAATCTAGGGTTAGGTACTGGTTGTAACGGTTTGATACCGGTTTTAAGGCAACTATACCGAAAGTGTTTGGTGGAAATGCACCAGTAACCGTTCCGATATGCAACGACCCGACCCTACCAGATCCGACCCGTTACCTAGAGCTTGGTGGAAATGAGCCAAAAGTAACCATGTGTTGTTAAGATCAGGATTAAAATTATGTTTACCCTGGCCAAGTCCCATCCTTGCAGTGGTGTCTTTCCACTATTGAATATCTCCCAAAGAGTGGTTCCAAAACTCCACTTATCACACTCCAGCGTGAGATGCTCTGGAGACTCCAACAGCTCAGGGGCAACCCATGGGATCCTTTCCAGCACCACTACACAGGCACACGCATATTATGGACTTGAAGAATAGTTGTCTCTCCAAATTTTATGTGGATTAAAGATAAACCTTTATACAATTTAATAAAATTGTTTTCTCTTGGTTTATCTCTATAAATGTTTATTTATGTCCAATTTGCAAATAGCTTCTTTGAGTTCTTGGCTTCAATAATGTTAATGTATCTTCTAAAATCCAAGAATTCAAATTAAATTCAGCTGTCGTGAACGACTGGTTATAATAATGTACATTACACAAGTAATAACCTCAGTTTCCATCAATCATAGTGCAATATTGTAATAGTTGTTTTTTCCCCCAAAAAATATACAATAATAATAATTGCCCTAATATTTAACATAAAACACCAAATAGCAATTTCTTAGAACAAAATAAAAATGTAACTAGTTAATCCCTTGATGCTCTGCTCAGTAGTTTAGACAGCACACAAATTACAATGTGGTAGTACAATCTACTTAGCTGTCTGAAGGGTCCTATTTGCCTATTAAGATTAAATAAATATTATTAACAATTATATACTACTTAAATCATAAACTAGTTGCCTTTTACAGAGTTGCCGTTGCACAATTTCAAACTTCAATAATGTACTTTGTGTGACATATTTATGTTATGTGAATAAGCAATCTGCAATGGTCTGTCAATTCAGTCTTGTCTTTTGTTTTGTGTATTTCATTTTTATGAACACGCTCTAAAACATTGTTGAATTTGCAAAGGAAAAGCGATATTGATATCTTGAGTGTCCTTCCTTGAGTGTTGCTTGTCATTGTTTATGGGGCCATGCAGTAATTGATTACTGGAATTTTCATGACATAAACATTTGAATCATAGGCGTAGATATAGGGTGGGATGGTAGGGACATACAGTTAAGCCCAAAATTATTCATACCCATGCCAAATTTTGAGTAATAATGAATTTTTATTTGAAGAATAGGTTTTTTCTGGCTGGAAATTACATAGGATGGTGACAAAAAATGATTGGTCAGCTGGCCAAACAAAGGGAATTTGCCTTTGCGCTGACAAAACCAACGTTTTCTCGACATGGCGAAACCACCCGTCCTCCGCTCTGACTGGCTATGGTTGAGGGTGTGATAAAAATTATTCAAATGTGTGACTTAGTGACGTAGATAAGTTACGGAAGACAACACTGGACTACAAACGAGGCATTTTAGGCAGTTCAGGAGCAGTGTTTTCTGTGAGAGAGAGTTGCTCCCTTTGGCGTGGACTATGGGGTTTGTAACTTTTCAGACCTTTTACATGCACATAAAGCTATATATAGTATACTAAAGGAAGGGGAAAACCCCCAAAAGCATAATAGGGCCCCTTCAAGGTGATATTATAATTTGTAAATGAAAAAAATAGTATTACATTCAAAGCAAATGCAAAATAAAAGTATCTTGACTAGTGGTCTCAGACTGTTGGACCCCACTGTATATTACGTGGGCAATTTGGCAGGGAGCCAGCTCGGTGTATAGCCAAGTAGATAGAGAAGCGGACTAGCAGCTGGAAGAAAGCCAGTTTGAATCGTGGACCAGTTCACACAATTCAAATTCAAATTTTCTTTATGCAAATGGATCAAATCTTCACCTATATACATTTATATAAGCAGCTAGTGCCTGCAGGCAGCCTTTCAGAAAAAAGCCAGTCAATTTAGCCAGCCCTTAAGTTTGCTAGTTTATATAATTCTGTGCTTAAAAGACAATCATAAGCTAGTTTCCTTTCAGTCCCCCCGCCGCCACCCAACAGTGGTTACAGAATTATGTCCCCACCAATGTCTAAATCAAACCTATACGCCCCTGATTTGAACGGTATTAATGCATGATTAGTTTATTGTGTGTAACATGTTCATTGTCCTTTTCTCTAAAGTGACTGGGCTCAGTCATAAATAAACATGGCCTATTCTACCACTACTATGTGGATGATAATTGACGTTGTCGATTCCCACCTCTACCACCCAGGCGGCGCAATGCATATTCACATGCTTGGCTGATATTTCAGTGTGGGCGGCGCTCACCACCTGAAGATTAGTCCCGACAAAACAGACCAACTCTTGTTTCCTGTGAAGTTGAGTCCAGTTCAAAACCTAACCATCACCTTTGGTCATGTGGGAATTTCTTCTGACATCGACCGAGTCTCGTGACGATTCAACATTTTGGCTAGACGACAGTAAATTCAAATCAATCTGAGAGTAGATAGAACGTAACGTAAGTGTGTAGACATGAACCCTTTTCTTGTAAATGAAGTCTTGTAATTGAAGTGAAATTGTATCAAGTTTCCAAATAGTTTGTTTTCCCAGTGTGTTGTTGCTGAATTTAATATAGGACGACAGCTAGGGAGTTGGTTAACGTATGGCCATGGCCTGGGTCTGTGTGTCAGCTTGCTAGTTAGCGAGTCACCATCGGCTACTACTAATGTTATCACAGTAACGGCTCCAACGTATGCACCGTAATGCACACACTTTGGCTGTTCCCCCCAATTTTCCTCACATATTATTTTACCAGCATTGCAAAAAACGTTTTTAAAATACATAACACCTGTAAAAAAAGCAGTACTGGCTAACAAATTTTCTAGCTTGTGAAATATCAGGACCAGGGGGCAGCAATGCCATATTGTGGTTATTAGTTTTTTCCATTGGTTAATGTGTGTTCTCTTTTTCGCAAGCTTCATTAGGAACAAACAGCAGTTGATGCATTCATGTAGTTTTAGCTGATTGGGTAACTGAACAATATTAAAGACCTCCTCCAGTGAAAATGTTAACGTTGTTAACATGTCCTTGTGTGTTAATGTGCTACAAGACATATCAAGAGCAAAAAAGCAGCCAACGTCATGGCTGAGCATTTCTACTTTGAAACCGCGGTGCACCAAGGACAGTCTCAAACGGGCGAGTTCAGACAAGCAAGATTCGTGACGTCACAAATTGTGAAGTAACCATTTTTAACCAACCACCGTTAGTGGGCGGGGTGACTTGGGAGCTGGGGCTGGGCAGGTATTCAAAAAGAGGGGGGTGGGGTAACTCAGAATCAAGAATTTTTTAGGTGGCAGGAGAAGCTTACATTTTTTGGATTTTAACAAGGTAATTTAATGTATTTTGCAGAAAAAACATAACAGACATGATTTATGCGTTTAAGCAAAATATTTTAAAAGTTTTATAAAATGACTGGAGGGGGACTTTAAACTCCCATCCTAAGTGTAGTAAAAAACAATCTATTTAAATGTCAGAGGTCTCCTTTATTTAACTTAGATTTCATTCGTCGACATGAGCAAGAGGAAGTAAAAAAAATAATTATAAGTTGAGAGTACTAAGTTAGACATGGTAATACTATAAATATTCAGCGTATGCATGGCACCAATTGTTATAAAATTCTGTAATTTATGTACTATTGTATTAAGGATACAGCGAAAGAACATGATGGCAGGGAGACTTGAGTTCAGAGGTAGAGGTGAGTGAGAAAGGGGGCTGCATTTAATGGTATTTGCCGTCATGCCAGTTTGTTAGGCATA
This sequence comes from Galaxias olidus, assembly GCA_026901105.3. Classification (NCBI taxonomy): domain Eukaryota; kingdom Metazoa; phylum Chordata; class Actinopteri; order Galaxiiformes; family Galaxiidae; genus Galaxias; species Galaxias olidus. The sequence continues at coordinate 47,286 of JAPMUY010008604.1, read as the reverse complement.
TAGTACTATATACACTGAAATTAGACACAACCATACTGTTCCCAGCTGACATACTCATGCATTAATAAAGAGTTGCACGTGGCGCACGCCCCTCCATTAAATTGTATTTAGGAACTCGGGCTTGCTCTGGTGAAAAAAAAGTTGACCCCCGATTGTCCTCTTATAATTCGCACTCTACGTAGCAGCACGTCTGGTCTTTGACCTCCCACGTTCACTCACACCACTCCTCTGTTTGCCAGTAGCAGCACGCATCAAATTCAAGTCAATTGTCCTAGCCTATCAGACGATGACTTGAACTGCACCCCCCTACCTACAGTTGATGCACACACTACACCCTGTCCCGATCACTGCGCTACGTTGCCACGTATCGCCTTGCACCTGCGTCCTAACTTTTCTCTGTCCTGGTCCCTAAGTGGTGGAACAACCTCTCCACTAATGTTAGGACCGTATTGTCTTTGCCCACTTTTGTAGTACTGTAGGTTAGGTTATGGATCCACTTCATTTGTATGCTGGTGTTTAATGTGGCACTTGCATCACTCTTATCTTATGTATCTTTCTGACGTGTTTATTTTTACTTTCTTTGCTCTATTTGTAAGTTGCTTTGGATAAAAGCGTCCCCTAAATGACAGAAATGTAATGTAATGAAAGTCTGAATTATTTTGAACTTAAAAAGATTTAGTTTTTTCAAACGTTTTTTACAAATGTTTCAATTTTTGACTGAGATTTGACTGTTTGGTAAAATAAATTAAAGACTGCACTTAAAAAACCGCAATGTATATGTGGAGTAATGTTATATTTTACACAAAGTAATGCTTAAGTTTCACTTCCAAACTGACCAAGTTTGACTGTAATCAAATGTCACTGAAACATTAGAATAACATGTGTACCTTTTAGTACTTCATTTGAATTATTCAATCATGAAGATTACTTGTAACCCTACACTACTCACTAGTGGTCGTTAACCGAAACTCTGCTCACTTAAAAAAAAGTTATATTAAGTATTTGCTGTTACCATGTTTGCCCAAGATTGCTACGTTGATGCCTGGGTCACTTAGCTTGATGAACGGAGAGCTTCCTTGTGATCTGTCCCCTGGTCGAGCAAGGAGCAGATTTTTGGCACAGATGTTTCCATGGACAAAGTTCTTCTCCTCCTGTAAACGGTAAAAGGTGCCTTTTATCAGCTATGTATTTAGCTAATACCAAACTAACTTACAAAAACTCTGAAACAAAAATAATATATTTAATGGTAATAGAATTTTATAAACCAAGAATCAACCACAAAATCAAATATTCAGATGTATGATGGGTATATCTTCCATCAAACTATCTTCAAAAATAGTGTATGTCAAAAAATACAGAATATTTACTTTCGGTAACACTTCACTTTGAGTGGTGCTAATGTAGCATTCATAAAGCATTCAATAAGCTGTTATATGCGTGACATAAAGCATTATAACACCCTGCCTATGATTATAAAGCTATATATAAATGTGTTATATATGAGTTATGTAACCTTCACATTAAACATTATGAAAGCCACTTCATAAAGACATTCATAAGGTAGCTACTTTGTCTCAATCGAAAATCATCTGTGTAGCAGTTCTCCACTATTATGCTTGTTATGAATACCCAGCAATATAATAACACGGGCAGCACGGTGGCTCAGTGGTTAGCACTGGTGCTTCAGAAGAAGGTCCTGGGTTCAAACCCCACCTGACCCAAAAAGGCCTTTCTGTGTGGAGTTTGCATGTTCTTCCCGTGTTTGTGTGGGTTTCCTCCGGGTACTCCGGTTTCCTCCCACCATCAAAAAACATGCTGCATCCTCCCACCAGTGCCCTGACCAGTCACTGCCAATTCAACTGTGTGTGTGAGCAAGTGTGTCGTAATATGTTGGGTGAGCAAGTCTGGCGCAAATTGGCTGCCGTGGTATCACTCAGACTGAGTGTTGTGTTTGATAGCTGTTGGTCCATTCATGTTCGTTCTGTGTAATTAATTGGCAGCCAATTTGTGTAAAGCGCTTTGAGTCTCGAGAAAAGCGCTAAAAACTAAATGAAATGTATTATTATTATTATAATTCGTGACTTAAATAATTACAGACCTATCTCCAAACTCACATGTCTAGCAACTAGATATTCTAGTTGTTAGAATATCTTGTAAATGAACAGCTTTGTGCTTTCTTGTCCACTAATAATATTTTAAGCCCTTTTCAGTCGCGTTTCAGAGCTGGTCATGCTACTATTACAGCAGATACTCTTGTAGTAAATTATATAGTTACTGCTCTTGATAAGAAACATTGTGCTGCTTTGTTCAATGATTTGTCAAAGGCGTTTGATACAGTTAATCACAAATTACTTACTGGGATTTAATGATGCAGCCTTTAAATGGTTTCAGGACTACCTCTGACAGAACACAGTGCAATGAGTGCAAAGATGATAAGGGTTTGAAATCCAAGGTTGTATTCATAGAGAATGGGGTGCCACAAGCTTCCGATTTAGGCCCTACATTAGTTGCATTTTATATTAATGATATAATAATAATAATAATAATAATAATAATTCATTTTATTTCGTTTTTATTTAGACAATGTCTCTCCTATCATTAGGAGAAGACCATCCTACTTGTTTTATACAGTGTACAATGATGAGTTCTAAAACCATCCCCAGTTACAAAATGCAAAAATGCATGTCACAGGCTGAACTGTTCCATTATTGTGTTGTGTGATTTGTGTTGTGTTATTTTGGGTTGCTGTGAATATTTTGGCATGCAGTGTTTTATTCTTTTCTAATTTGTGTTTATGTGGTTTGAAGTGAAGTATTTTGTTGCAGTGTTACTTTTCTTTTAATTGCCATTAATGTTTCGAACCTGTGTGCCTCAATCCCCTTTTGTGCTCGATGACGAACTTGAAGGACAGGCCGATCGGCCAAAGGACTGTGTGGGCGTTGGCCAGTTGAACCAAGGGGAGCGGGCTGGGGGTTGGACAATTGTTTGTATTATTATTTAGGTGCGGCGTTGCTGCAAGATGGATACACGAACTCAGCACAAAGACCAAAAACGACGGGGCCGGTGAAAGGACGGACGGTGGAACGCTAAGTAACGATGAGCCAGCCCAGAGCACGACCTGCGCCTACACACACACACACCTGGGTAGTGAGGAACGCTCACTCCCAGGCAGATCGTGAATACCAAACCAAAAGAAGCACTTGGAGTGGCTGACGGGGATTGTGTGGGCGGAAGGAAAGACGAGAGTGCCGGCTGTGGGTTGTTGGTGCGGCGGGGAAGTAGAACTTGTGCGAACACCGCTACTAGTCGAGTTCTGTTTTGTTTCAGCCGGAGCAGGTCCCGTTGGAGAAACTGCGCTGATCAGTTGGGAGCGGTGGATCGACCTGACTCCCACTGGATCACGGACCAAACTCCTGATTTGACCACTGGACAAACTCATTTTAAACAGTGTATTTTAATAAATTGTATATGTTTTTAAATCTTAATTTGCTCCAGTCTCTGCCTCATTGGTATTTCACACGCTGCTCCTCCCTCCCAAAGTGAACCTTTTTTGTGTCTTTTTAAATTGAGTTCCTAGGTGCCTATAATCTAGGTGGCGTAGTCGGGCTACTCCCCTGCCTGACACATATACACAATATCACCATAGTCCATGACTGACAAGAGAGTAGAGTTTACAATTGACTTTCTGTTTTCAAGTGAAAAGCATGAGCTTCTAGAGCTCCATTTCTGATCCTCACCTTCTTTTTGAGTTCAAGCACATGCAACTTAAATGATAACTTTTCATCTGTGAAATTACCAAGTATTTGTAAACTGCAACACGTTCAAATTGTGCACCATTAAGGGAGGCAAATGTTACATGCCTTATAACACCGCAATTTTTTCATTTTCCCATAGACATTACAATGTGCTATCAGAATAAATGTACTGATAATCCGTTACTATAAAAAAGTTGCCTATAGTTGCTTTAAATAATTTCATTTATTCACATTGACTCAACATATTCTAAAGACATTGCGCTAAATGTGATACTTACTTATGTATGTAGGCATTGTAAGTTAAATACTTTCAAGTCAACTTTTTTTTGCCCTAATTATTTTTATGAGTGTGTGTGGTTCATGGATGATTTATGCTTTTTTTATAGAGTTTGACCATACAAATCAACAAGTCAACAAGATGTGGCTGCAACTAGATTTGATCTGTACTTGACTCACAATTGTCCAGTTTGCTATGTTTTGGTGCTGCATGTAATATATTATTTTGATGACCTCAGACTGTTTTATGTTTGTAAAAACTAGACCACACCTCCCAACTCCAGAATAAATGAAAACATCGTTTAAGAACGCAACTTTACTATTACATTTTTTTTCTTTTCTTTTTCAACTATAAAAGAGATGAATGAACCTCTTAATTGTGTTGGTAACTCAAACGTTTTCATGGCATGTTACCTACATTGGTGAAAGGTAGGTTTAGATTACTTATGGCATGTTACTTTACCTACAGTGGTGAAAGGTAGGTTTAGATTACTTATGTATTATTAGAAGTGTTGGGACTAACGCGTTACAAAGTAATTTCACTACTATTCGCGGTAACTAGTAAAGTAACGCGTTATTATTCACATTTGAGTAACTAAATTACAGTTACTGAAAATGTAAATGGATCTGTTACTTGTTACTGTTATTTTCCTCATTTTACCGATAACAAATGTGTATTTTATTTCGCCTCCTGGTCACTCTTTACTGTTTATGCTCAAACATGACTCTGTCCTGTTTATATTTCTGCATGCAGTTCGGGAGCTCACCGTTCTGTATAGCCCCCCTTCTTATGCCCCCTCAATGTTATTTAATTAGCGTGAGGAAGAAGGTAACAGCGAACCACACATGCTATTTAGGGTTTGCTAATGTTATTTAAATCTGTATTGTTTCCTAAGTATGTTTTACAACGAAGTAAATACTTTTTAAGGGGTGCCTCTGGTATTCTAAATTCCTACGTTTTGGTTCTGGAGGAAACTGTGGTAACTAAACTGGTAATGAACGTTTGCTAAACGCTTGACTGTAGTGGTTGTACTTGTAGTTGTTAGCTAGGTGAACTTGGCATACTGGCTAGCTAAAGTCACAGCAGCAATACCAGCTTGAACAAAACTTACTGTTTGCTCGGCTGATCTGGAAGGTGGCACCGACACAAACAGTACGGGAAATATATTGTTACTTTAAACTTAAATAACGTTCATTGCTGAGCATTTTGTGAAACTTAGATTATTTTATTTCGATCATTTATTATTTTCGCTTTGAATGTGCGAATATTATTTTGAGCTGGGAATGCAAGCCGTGAGTTTTAAGGCTTGTTGTTTGGCCATTTGAAACTAGAATAAATAAATTGAACAAATATCTTGTGTGTGGTTTATGGTTTATTAGATTTGTGTTGCTGTTTTAAAATGTATATCGGGGCCTATTGGCAAATAGAAAGTAGGCCTACCAAAGGACGATCACAAGTTAGCAGTGTGGGATAAAAAATAAAGCCTAAACTTATGAGTTTGAGTAAATTGGGAAACGCAAAAGTTACTAACGTTAGTAACGCGTTACTTTTATAAGGGAGTTATTGGTAAAGTAACGCAGTTACTTTTTTAAAGCGGTAATGAGTAACTGTAACTAATTACAAATTTCCAGTAACTAGCACAACACTGATTATTAGTTTGATTTACAATCCACAGCTGAATAGCAGCTCAATGGCACTGTGATAACATCACTTTACTTACAGTGGTGAAAATTAGGTTATATATCACTTATCACTTATTGGAAACTATATGATGCCAACAGCTTCAAAACAGTTTAATAAGTGTTCTAAACTATATGTTGCTGGGTATTTATGTGCTCATAACAAGCATAATAGTGGATTAGTTCAAATATATGTTATAACTGCTACACAGATAATTTTAGATTGAGACAATGTTGTTAACTTACGAAGTGACTTTCATAATGTTTAATTCAAAAGTCACATAATTTATATAGAACACTTATATATATCTTAATAATCATATGCAGGGTGTTATAATGCTTTATGTCATGCATATAACAGCTTAAATAATGCTTTATTAATGCTACATTAGTGCCACTCAAAGTAAAGTGTTACCAATCTACTTAAACTCTTAACTATCAGATTTTATACCAATATGTGCATCCGGAAAGTATTCATACCCCTTCACTTTTTCCACATTTTATTATGTTACAGCCTAATTCCAAAATGGATTAAATAAAAAAAAATTCTCAACATTCTACATACAATACCGCATAATGACAAAGTGCAAAAAGTTTTTTTGAATTTTTTGCAAATGTATTAAAAATAAAAAAATTCAATATCACATGTACGTAAGTATTCACACCCTTTGCTGTGACACTCAAAATCGAGCTCAGGGGCATCCCGTTTCCACTGATCATCCTTGAGATGTTTCTACAACTTGATTGTAGTCCACCTGTGGTAAATTCAATTGATTGGACATGATTTGGAAAGGCACACACCTGTTTATATAAGGTCCCACAGTTGACAGTGCATGTCAGAGCACAAACCAAGTTATGAAGTTCAAGGAATTGTCTGTAGACCTCCGAGACAGGATTGTATCGAGGCACAGATCTGGGGAAGGGTACAAAAAAATTTCTGCAGCATTGAAGGTCCCAACGAGCGCAGTGGTCTCCATCATTAGCAACTGGAAGAAGTTTGGAACCACCAGGACTCTTCCTAGAGCTGGCCACCTGGCCAAACTGAGCCATCGGGGGAGAAGGGCCTTGGCCAGGGAGGTGACCAAGAACCCGATGGTCACTCTGATATTTTAGATTTTTATTTTGAATACATTTGTAAAAAATTCTAAAACACTTTTCACTTTGTCATTATGCGGTATTGTATGTAGAATGTTGAGAATTGTTTTTATTTAATCCATTTTGGAATTAGGCTGTAACATGATAAAATGTGGAAAAAGTGAAGGGTTATGAATACTTTCCGGATGCACTGTATAACAAAATATTGAGTAAAACGCAGTCACAAGCAAAAACAAAAACAAATTGCTTACTAGAAAGTTGAGGACAGAGGCCAGTTGTTTAGCAATGTCAAGTTTCCAGCTCACTGACACAGATCCTGCTCTCTTTAAGTAGAGGTCAAGAGCTCCACACTTCACAAACTCCTGGACCATTATGTCTGAAAAGCAAACAGATGATCCGATGTGGTTCCGTAAATGCACCTCAAGTGCAACGTTAGCTTGATACTTATCATAGCCTCATAAATACTGACATAGGCAACATTTCTGATGTTACATTTAGTGTTTGTTTTTGAAGTACTCAAATTACGATAACTGAGAACACTTACTTTTTGCGCAGTGAACACTTATGCCATAGACAAGGAGAAGATGTTTGTGGGAAACCTGGCTCATCAAACTGGCAGCTTCAAAGAATGACTTTGGGAAGAAAATCAAAAAAGAATGTGATAGATTGCAAGAGGTGGATCATTTAATGCTTTTGATCAAACTAAAATTGATTCCATCGCAGAATTCCCCAAGTTTTATCAAAATCCCAATAAGAACATCAGAGAAGTCAGTTTTGTTTGTAAATACTGCTCCTTAGTTCCATATTTTAACTCTGGTATTGGCGTGTGGGGATGGAATAATACACTAACCCTAGCCAGAAAGCAATAGTCTACCAGTTTTCGGTGTTGCCAAAAGATTGTGAACATGGCCTAACCTACACTGGTCATAACTTCACTTTGGAAAGATGGTTATAAGCGTGTTAAGTTCGTTTATTTAAAAAAAAAACGTATCGATTTTAGTGAGTTCAATCTGTATAACTTGGCAGTGAACAGGAACTTCAGCCATGATACAGTTTTATAATATCCATTATGCCATAATCCAAGATGAGAAATTTGGGTTGAGAGCAGATGTCATTGGGGTTTTCAAGCGGGCACCTTCAATCTTGGATGTTTTGTTAAAGGGATAATTCAGCTTTTTGAGAAATAACGATATGTTCCTACTTACCCTTAGCCAGACGAGATGATCCATATCAATGTTATGATTGCACATTCAATAATTAGTTATTTAGGTAAGTAGGTAGGTCAATGTAGCCTAGCGTAGCACAATGACTGTAAGACTAGTTCCGGCTAGCATGGTTTAAGACATACACAACCGCTCAAGAGTATGGGGTCACCCAGAAACACTTTTATTCGTCAAATGAGTTATGAGAAAATACTGAATACCAGCTGACTGCTTCTTCACTAGATAGTCCTTGCAAAGTTTGGAGCTCTACTTTTACTTATGCGGGTCGTGTGTGTGTGAACTGCGGCAAGGCGGGTCTTTCCCGGGCTGGGACCTTAGTGCGGTGTGAATGGGTCCAACGCGGGTTGTGTTAAAGGGGTATCAGATAGATGGGAAATGAACCAGTTTAGGGATATACCCCAGGGCATACCCAAGGAAGCTCTCCAATCTGCTTATCAAGATATGATGGGAAATGGTAGGCCTATAAACAGCAGCAGGAAGATTGACAAAAATCAGGATGAAAATTATTCCAGCATCCGTTGCACAGGTCATTTACTACAATATCTGCACTGTGCTTGGCCCGGAACCCAGACTTCAGTGGTTGTGAGAAGACCCATTCACACCACACTTTGGTCCACGGAAAGACCCGCATCGACACTGTTCACACACACGAGCCGGGTCGGTGAGTTTCTTCCTTGTACGTCACTGCTGAACAGAGTTGTCGCGTTGCTACTTCATTGAAAGTGGAGGTTTCTACTATTGTTATTATTTTTGTTGATGGAGTGGAGATCTTGGAAACACAGTTGCGTTGAGACAGTTAAATCGCAATGCAAATATATGTGATGATTCAAATCGATAATATGAAACATGAATTGAGACACAGAGGGCCCTAAAGCTAAACGGTGGCTCGTTCGCAAGTGGAAGCTAACACCAACTGTTTTATGTATATACTTAGTATTGTGATATCTCTGTCATAGTAGGATTTAAAATTGTATCGCAAATCCAGTATTGTGCATGGAATCGCGAGTTGACTCCGAATCCATTTTTAAGAACAGGCTAAAAACATCCCTCTTCATTCAGGCCTTCCAATAAACATTTTTAAGTCTGTCTGATTTTGTCCTGTGTTAAGGCTTCTTCAGTTTTTACTTAATTTAGTTCAGTGTTTTATCTATGACCAAGTAAAGTGTCTTTGGGTGTTTTGCAAAGCCCTTTTAAATAAAATTTATTATATTATTATTATTATTTACAAGAATAGACTGACGGGTTTCAGAAGAAAGTTTTGTTTCTTGGCCATTTTGAGACTATAATCGAACCCACAAATGCTGACGCTCCAATTACTAACCTAGTCGTAGCAATTGTATTGCTTCTTTGATTAAACAGTTTTTTAGCTGTGCTAACATGATTGCGCAATGGTTTTCTAATGATCAATTAATCTTTTAACACAATAAACTTCGATTAGCTAACACAACGTGCCATTGGAACACAGGAATGATGGTTGCTGAAAATGGACCTCTGTACGCCTATTTAGAAATTCCATAAAAAATCTGCCGTTTACATGTATAATAGGGCTGGGATGATATCAGTTTTTAAAGCACTATAAATGCACTTTTCTCTTATGCGTTGGATGCATCAATGCAAAAAAATAAAAATAAAGATTTAATGCTATTGTAACCTAGGCTATACTATGTTTTGATTTGATTACACTTTGGTGTCTAGCGCAGCGTTTCCCAACCGGTGTGCCATCAGACAACATCAGGTGTGCTGTGGGATTTTCGGAAAGTCACATTTGGGAAAGATGAACACATCTTTGGAATTAAGTTTGATTCAGTTTTACATCTGCGGTGTACCGCGAAATAAACATATTTATGCAACATGCATGTTTATGTCTTTTAATCTTGTATTGGGGAAGTATTGCAATTTCATGAAATACAGGTAAATATAGGAGATTATTTATTCCAAAACTTGGTTGTGACTGATCTCTTGTTAAAAAATAGATTTTTTTTTGTCCATCGATGTTTGTTTATACGATTGATGCATCGAGCCATTGACCCAGCCCTAATGTATAATAGTCATTTAATACATTAACAATGTCAATGACTGTATTTCTAATCAATTATAGATATTGTACATATATACAGTTAGGCCCAAAAATATTTGGACAGTGACACAAGTTTTGTTATTTTAGCTGTTTACGAAAACATATTCAGGATACAATTATATAATCAATATGGGCTTAAAGTGCAGACTCTCAGCTGTAATTTGAGAGTATTCACATCCAAATTGGAGCAAGGGTTTAGGAATTACAGCTCTTTAATACGTAGCCGCCTCTTTTTCAAGGGACCAAAAGTAATTGGACAATTGACTCAGAAGGCTGCAAAAAAAAATAACAACGCTGCATGGACTCTTCCCTCATTAACCTGTCATCAATTAAGCAGTTAAAAGGTCTGGAGTTGATTCCAGGTGTGGCGTTTGCATTTGGAAGCTGTTGCTGTGAACACACAACATGCGGTCAAAGGAGCTCTCAATGGAGGTGAAACAGACCATCCTGAGGCTGAAAAAAAAGAAGAAATCCATCAGAGAGATAGCAGAAATGTTAGGAGTGGCCAGATCAACAGTTTGGTACATTCTGAGAAAAAAAGAGTGCACTGGTGAGCTTGGGAACTCAAAAAGGCCTGGACGTCCACGGAAGACAACAGTGGTGGATGATTGCAGAATCCTTTCCATGGTGAAGAAAAACCCCTTCACAACATCCACTCAAGTGAAGAACACTCTCCAGGAAGTAGGTGTATCAGTATCTAAGTCTACCATAAAGAGAAGACTTCATGAGAATAAATACAAAGGATTCACCACAAGGTGCAAACCATTAATCAGCCTCAAAAATAGAAAGGCCAGAATTGACTTTGCCAAAAAACACCTGAAGAAGCCAACCCAGTTCTGGAACAGCATTCTTTGGACAGATGAGACTAAGATCAACCTGTACCAGAATGATGGGAAGAAGAAAGTTTGGAGGAGAATTGGAACAGCTCATGATCCAAAGCACACCACATCTTCTGTAAAACATGGTGGAGGCAGTGTGATGGCATGGGCATGCATGGCTTCCAATGGCACTGGGTCACTTGTGTTTATTGATGATGTGACAAAAGACAAAAGCAGCCGGATGAATTCTGAAGTGTATAGGGATATACTTTCTGCTCAGATTCAGCCAAATGCAGCAAAGTTGATTGGACGGCGCTTCACAGTACAGATGGACAATGACCCAAAACATACTGAAAAAGCAACCCAGGAGTTTTTTAAAGCAAAGAATTGGAATATTCTGCAATGGCCGAGTCAATCACCAGATCTCAACCCAATCGCGCATGCATTTCACTTGCTCAAGAGAAAACTTAAGGCAGAAAGACCCACAAACAAGCAACAACTGAAGACCGCTGCAATAAAGGCCTGGCAAAGCATAACAAAGGAGGAAACCCAGCGTTTGGTGATGTCCATGGGTTCCAGACTTCAGGCAGTCATTGCCTGCAAAGGATTCTCAACAAAATATTGAAAAGTAACATTTTACTTGGGGTTATGTTTATTTGTCCAATTACTTTTGAGCCCCTGAAATGAGGAGCGTTTGTATAAAAATAGCTACAATTCCTACATGTTTAATCATATATTTTTGTTCAACCCCTTGAATTAAACCTTAAAGTCTGCACTTCAATTCCGTTGTAGTTGTTTCATTTCAAATCCAATGTGGTGGCATGCAGAGCCCAAATCATGAAGATTGTGTCACTGTCCAAATATTTTTGGGCCTAACTGTATATATATATATATATATATATATATGTAGTACTGTGCATAGGTTTTAGGTGTGGGTATGCGTGTGTGTGTGGGTATGCTGTTTGTGAAGGGGGGGGGGGGGGGGGGGGGGGGGGGGGGGGGGGGGGGGGGGGGGGGGGGGGGGGGGGGGGGGGGGGGGGGGGGTGTGTGTGTGTGTGTGTGTTGTGTGTGGGGGGGGGGGGGGGGGGGGGGGGGGGGGGGGGGGGGGGGGGGGGGGGGGGGGGGGGGGGGGGGGGGGGGGGGGGGGGGGGGGGGGGGGGGGGGGGGGGGGGGGGGGGGGGGGGGGGGGGGGGGGGGGGGGGGGGGGGGGGGGGGGGGGGGGGGGGGGGGGGGGGGGGGGGGGGGGGGGGGGGGGGGGGGGGGGGGGGGGGGGGGGGGGGGGGGGGGGTGTGTGTGTGTGTGTGTGTGTGTGTGTGTGTGTGTGTGTGTGTGTGTGTGTGTGTGTGTGTGTGTGTGTGTGTGTGTGTGTGTGTGTGTGTGTGTGTGTGTGTGTGTGTGTGTGTGTGTGTGTGTGTGTGTGTGTGTGTGTGTGTGTGTGTTTTGGGGGGGGGGGGGGGCGCGCGCGCGCGCGCGCGCGCGCGCGCGCGCGCGCGCGCGCGCGCGCGCGCGCGCGCGCGCGCGCGCGCGCGCGCAAGGCGAAGGGTGGTCACACCAAATGTTGATTTGATACAGGTTTGCTTTTCCCTCACTTTGTATTTTATGAATTGATAAAAAAATAAAAATTTACAATTAACATTTTTCCTTTTATGTATTTTTTTTCTAACTTTAAAGACATCACACCTGCCTAAAACCTTTTCACATTACTTTGTATATATATATATATATATATATATATATATATATATATATATATGCTTTCTTAAAAAAATTGAGTAGCTTAAAAAGAAACCAAAGCTACCAGATATTTAGGAGGTTCTTTTTTTTATTTTATGCATATTCCAGACATAATTTAAGTACACATCAGTCTTTCAGAAATGTGAGACTAATGTTATTCAATTGATTTCAATAAATGGCTTCCCTTTATATAATCTTTACTCAAATGTTGCTTTAGAAGGTCAAAATTATTTACAACATGATTGGATGATTGGGGAGGTACTGTAAAGATGCAAAATATTTTATTTTATTTTATGGCACTTGTATTCTATAGCCGTTTACTATTGCAGTGACACATACCTACCTCCCAACAGCTTTTGTGATTAACATCAAGCTCTTTGAGCAAAACTTCTGTTGTATTTCTCTCCCCATCATGAAGGTCCTTCTTGCTGCCTTTAAAGATCCGGGTGAAGGATCCCTGTCCAAGGCATTCTCCCTGATCAAAAAGAGTACAATATTTCTAATGATTGAGCAAAAGTTACTTTCTATTTCTCAATCACCAGGATTTAGTTATTAAAAACATTGGTCAACAACTAAAGTTATTCTAACAGTTTAGCTAAAGAACAATTCAAAACATTGGAAACATATGCTTGTCAGATTTGAACAACTATGGAAATCTACAGCAACAGCTACAGCCTGTTTTATCATTGTGTGGGAATAATATATAAGAACTGACTCAATGTGCTTATAAGTCTTTGGTAATAGTGAATAATATTAGGCTAGACAAACGCAACTGCTCCAATGTAACCAACCAAGAATCGCGCCATGTAGAGTTTTGAAACAGTTTGAATCGACACAAATATAACGTTTTTGTTGGTCTGAGTGTTTTAAGTCATTCAAGAGTAGAACTTAGTTTCACAACATATAAGTGTTAATATCCATACAGCTCTTGCTAATTCACAGTTAGCTTCCAAATAGCGTAGGTTTTGTTCTTACTCGAAAAAATCCTTAACTTTAAGCAGTTCAATACAAAAATATATGTTTTATTTAATATCAAACGATTGATGAATTAGTTTAAGCACATCTCCTTAAGCCACTGATTTTCAATCTTTCCATATTTCTACCACTATAACATCAGTTGTAATTTTAAAACTCACCACTGCGCGGTGGTAGACGCTGAACTTAATCTGCCTTTTTTAGATCAAAACGGCCAGTCAAAAATGGTGCGCCCCTAGCGTTTAAGACAAATTTCCGGTCCCTTCCCATAATATTAAACGGTCAAACTTCGACTCATTTTCAAGAGAACCCCTCTCGGGACCTGACCTTGAGCGACGGCTCCGATCGGTCATACATAAATGACCTAAAATGTGTTTCAAATACTTTACTTGTGTTGCTACTACTCCTAAATGCATCCGTCGCTTGACAGCTTTTCACAGGACATAGAAGGAGGTCCCATTGAGGAGTGAGCCAAATATCAGATCAATCGCTTCGTGGAAATTAGAGATCCGCCCCCTCAAAGAATGTGATACATTTGATGCTTAGAAGTACTTCACTTGTGCCCGGACAGCGGTTAGAGCGATACTTTTCTCCACTAATTTCATTTGGTTTGTGACAGGAAAACAATATAGAGAGACATAATCTCAGTGTATGTGTTCATTGGTTTTTCATAATTTTGTTATGACCTAACAGCATGTCCGGGAAAATATTAACTGTTTGTTGATTATTTCAGTAGAAATTGAAATGATGCGTCTGTGCCTGTAGCAAGCATTACTACTAGCTTGCAACCTAGTTTGTTTTAGTTTTGGTTAGAACTCCTTGAATGAAATCCATAAAGCGAGACATATTTTTATGTTCTTTGTATGGTTATGTCAGTTGGTTTGACTACGATTACATAGGCCTAACACATTACTTTTAAACTTTAGCTGTCATTGTGAATGTAAGTATTGCATTGGGAACGCCAAGCTAGTTGTTAAATTAATGTTGCGGGGTCATTTTAAGTATCAAGGTAATTCTTTTGTTAAGGCTATAATAATGTACCTAGCGGATTTGAAAAAAAGTTTCATTTAAAATACTTCTGCTAATAAAGAACTGAATGTGCGTGAAAAGCGATCCGAAAAGTTGGACCTTTCCTTTCATGTTCTGTTTGTTATGTCTGCCGAAGCCTTGGTTTCTTTAAAGATTGCGAGTGGCATGCATACCGTATTTGTGACCACAAATGTTATTTAAGCATGCATGAAAAATCAGTGCGTTAAGAAAACAAGATGTATTGGTCAATTTATTGTTTTTTGTTTAAGTTTGCGGAGCAGACTGCAGAAATGAGCAGATCAACTAGCCTACTTCCAAAAGTCGTGTGGAATGACATAGCTAAAAGATCCAGATCATCATCAGTATAAATTATAGAAGTTTGTTGGGCAGAGGGCTTTGACTTTTGCACGATCGACTGGGCGAGAACTGTGGGGGGAGGCAGGGAAAACGATAGTAGCCTATTTCATCGAGAGAATATGCCTGTGTATTACCTCTTTATAGGCTAAATAAGCAGATATGTACAAATAATACTGAGCAATGATCTTGCAATAGGACCTACATTTTACTGAGATGTTTTGAAATGTGTTTTCGACCCGGTGATTATCTGGCACTGATTACGCGTGTACAAACGCAAATGCAAGTAGTACTTTGGTTCGGAGCCGTAGAATTGTAGTTGACTAGGGCCGCGTCACAGAAAAGCTAAGTTGTTTGACACGTTCGCGGTTTTCAGCATACACGTATTTAATATTTTAGCCTTAATTTAGGTAAACGACCATGTTACTGTAAAGGCAGTTCGTTTTTTAAATTATCTGTAGCAACATATACATTATTTTTCCCAGACAAAGAAGTAAACTAATGTCAAAGTTGGCCATAGAATGTTTGAGCTTTCGGAAGACAGCGCTTGGCTACACCAAAGTATCAACTCTGTCAAATTAAAAACCTTTTTTCGACACTAAAACTGTGACTTTTAGATCAATTGAAAATTTATGAATTTGTTTTTATTAATAAACGTTAAGTAAGTAACACAAATTTGGAGCATTCGCTGTTTAATCACTTGATTTAAAAAAAACTGAAAACACGTTTGTCCTGTCTAATAATATAGGAACTGATGCAATGTGCTTATACTGTAAGTCTTTGGTAATAGTGAATAATCTAGGAACTGATGCAATGTGCTTATAAATCTTTGGTAATGGTGAATTCTAAAGAAATAATTGGGAACTTATATTTTTTCTCCAGTGATTTTCTATACTTAATGTAAGCTTTCTTGGGTTCCCAAATTTGTGTAACATTCACATGCATGCTCACCCATGTCAGATCTTCATATTTGATCATCTGGAACTGGATGTGACTAAGCTTGTTTTTCTGAAGGATTGGCGAGCCCTGGGTTTCTACTGAACTACCTTTACGGACCACGATCAGGTTTGTTAACTCTGCAGTCACAACAGAAAAGGTACAGTAACGTTTTATAATAACCAATGATTGCATAATTGAAGAAGAAGACCAACAAGCAAGCTCTTAAATTGTTACCAAGAGTAAAAATGTACTCTATTTTGCATTTATTTTTTTAAACATAAAGCTGCCCTCTCTGCTGATTAGTTAGTGTATTCCTGACAATGTAATAGCAAAGGAATGGTAACTCACTAAAGCATGTGGAGCCAAAATACAACACAGACATTCTTATAAAATATAAACATTCTAGACCCCACAGGTACTCTGGAACAGGTCTCCAAACCGTCCCGAGGTGACGAGGCATTTAGCTGCAATGCAAGAAATAGCTTGAGCCAACTTGTAGAAGATCTGAATTTAGCTCCAAGCCAGACTACTTTTAAATCCATAGTTTTTTTTGCTGTATTGCTGTTACTTTACATTTGTTTTTATTATTATTCACATTCATATATCACTCTTAATTATTTTGTTCCTTACTTTCCATGTGCCTGCTTGCCTTATATAAAGCACACTGAATTGTGTATGAAGTATACAGTATATATATAATATATACCTCAAATGCATAAATGTCAAGCGTATTCATTTATACGTATACATTTGACTTGGCTAATGGCAATATCCAGAATCACCCACAACAGCTTTTTTACATAACAAAACAAATGTTGAACAATGAAGGTAGTTAACATTCCACAAAAAAAGTTCCATTAGTTTGCGAGCTAAAAGTTTGACGAGCATATCAAATATCTTATTACATTTAGCTTTCAGTAGAATACCTTTGGGGCGAGGTGGACAGCACTGACCAAGCTTGACAGGGACTTCAGCGAGGAGGAGTTTGTTTTGTTGATAAAATGTCGAGAGCTCTCTCAAGTTATGAAAGGACTTACTCACACTTGGAAGACTAAAACCATCATTTCTGGTGATGAGACAATCCTTGTAATCTAGCCCAAGGGATGTCTGAAAAGGTTAAAGAAAATGTATGACCAAAGGATAACAGATGTGGAATTAGAGTAATGGTTAAACGTTACAAGCAAACCTGCTTAAGGAATTCCCTTCTAAATTGCCATTAAAGCAAGGTGATATCAGCCAAAAGTCTGAAATGTATGAAAAACTGTAAGAACACTGGCTATACTACATATAAATGGAATTATCACAAACGTTTTTGAACAGGGGATTGTTCCATGATTACAATAAATATAGGTAACATTTATATAGCATGTAGTTATGTCATTGCTGAATTTGAATGGGAACAACACATGCTGAACTCATGTGCCCCTCTTTCTACCGCCAATTATACATTTCATGGCAATTATGCACACCTTAATTGAAATTCTCTATTTTTGAGTTCACCTTTTGTCTGCCTAACCTTGTTTGGTTATTATATTTAGAGTAATCCTGGACAAGTATCTGTTAACAGGAATGACGAAATAAAAACTAAATATATAACGTAAGCAGACATGTTAATTCTGAGAACATCTACTGTAACATTAATCATTTATACCTGTGTAATGCACATTTCAAACTTTTGGCAAACTTGGTCATTAGACTGAAATCCCCTTGATTTCAGTAAAAGCTTAAAAGTAAATAAAATAAAGATTTATACATCAACCGTATAATCTGCTAATGGTTTAGCTAAATGGAAATGAGGAAATTGAAAAAGTGACAAATGACCTTTTACCTGAATACACACAGTCAGGAAAAACTTGTCATTGTCCATAGGACTACGTCGGAGTAGGAATGTGCCACCGTTAGCTCCAGCATTTCTTAGTTTGCTCACAGCAAATTCCGACCTTGTAGAACAAATATATGGTCTTATATACAGAGTATGTATATGAAATGTGCATGTAATATACAAATACAGCTCTGACAAAAAAAATTTAGACCACTGCAAAAGTATCAGTTTCTCTGGTTTTACTATTTTTAGGCATGTATGTGTTGGGGCAAAATGAAAACATTAGGTTTATTCTATAAATGACTAAAGTGGCGACACATAAAAGGGGCACGTGACCAGGCAAAAAAACAAAAAGATTTCTGTCATGGTTTTTTATTTTTATTTAAATATAATGTTACGTTCCGCGCCATGTTTTGTGTCTCCCTCCCCTGTTCTCCAGCCACTTTCCTCAGCACAGGTGCCTACTTTCCTCAGCTCAGGTGCCCATCTGCGATTGGTCCATCATTACACCGATTTTGATCTGTCAAGCAGTCCATCAACAATCCTTCACCTGGTATATCACATGCTGTTTGCTGTCCTGTGTGTGTGTGTGTGTGTGTGTGTGTGTGTGTGTGTGTGTGTGCGAGAGAGATCTGTTAAGTGTTTGTCCTGAGAACATATATGACTCTGAGTGAGTCCCAAACATGTATTGTGGTGTGGGGGCGTCTAGTACATCAGATAAGGAGCAGATGCCACCCCCTGTATTTTTCTATTTTTGTTATTGGCCAGTTAGTCAGGCAGGTTTGTTCCCTGGTATTATTTTGTAGCCAGCTATTTCCCTTATACTTAGTTTTGTTTGGTTTCCTCGGTTCTCTGATTTGGCAAATCTCATGTTCCTTTGTCCCTCACCCATTGTATATAGTTGTACATAGCAATGTAAATATTATGACTTCCTGCATTGTCACATCGTGCACTTATAAAACACCTGTTACATACCCAGTTTGTTGTCCTGCTTTTTATACACCTGCCATTACATAGGATGGCAAAAAGGCAGCTACATTTGGGATTTTTTTTTACAAAAAATCGAAATCACCAACGCCACAAACATCAACAGAACTCCAATCTGGAGTTCGGAATGTTATCGGAACGAGAGTGAAGACGATGCTTCCGACGCTGTTACTGCAAATGTTTACCACGTTTTAAATGACAGTACTTCTCTGAGTACAGCGCTCAATATAGTTAACAGTCTTAAAGTGGGTGCGAGACACTGCGGCTTGTAGACCTCTCCAGGTCTCCGTCGAACCATTAGATGATCAGGTGTTGGGAAAAGCTGAAAACTGGTGGAGGATCAGTGATCCTGGGGGTGTTTTAGCAAGGCTGGAATCGGGCAGATTTGTCTTTGTGAGGAACGCGTGAAACATGCCACGTACAAGGTTGTCCTGGAAGAAAACTTGCTTCCTTCTGCTCTGACAATGTTCCTCAACTCTGAGGATTGGTTTTTCGAGCAGGACAATGCTCCTTGCCATGCAGCCATTCCCTGTATCCATCCATTATCCATTACCATTTACAGCCAGGTCAATCAAAGTGTGGATGGATGACCTGTCATGGCCAGCCCAATCTCCAGACCTGAACCCAACTGAAAACCTCTGGAATGAGATCAAGAGGAAGGTGAATGGTCACAAGCCATTAAACAAAGCCGAGGTGCTTGATTGTTTGCGCCAGAAGTGGTATAAAGTCGGCCAACTAAAATGTGAAAGACTGGTATGCTAAGATTTATTGATTGAAAATGGATTGATTGAAAATCAGGGTTATTCCACTAAATATACTTTTCTGAACTCTTCCTAAGTTAAAACATTAGTATAGTGTTTTTAAAAATGTTTTATATGAACTTGTTTTTTGTTGTTGTTTTGAACTGTTTTTAAAGTTTCCGCAAATAGAAGCTCTAAAGTAAAATACTTTTATTGGGGAGAAATGTTTTCAGTAATTCATAGAATAAAACAAAAGTCAATTTTACTTAAACCCATACCATTAAATAGTAAAACCAGAGCAGCTGATCATTTTTCAATGGTTTCTTCTTAATTTTCTTCCAGAGCTATGTCAAATGAAATGTAAAATACATATATCTTGAAAATGACTTAATGTACTGTATATATCAAAATTGACCTACGTAATTGGACCATGACAATGGTTTTCAATGTCTTCGAGAAGACTTGGGGGAGCAATGTCTTGACAGAAATAGTGACTGGAGTCTGTGGTCAGTCGAAAGTAGCCATCCACAAGTGACACAAATGACAATGCTTCTCTAAAGGTTTGAAACTTGGATTCCTGTGATGCACGACAGGATCAAATGCAGACCTTATAATCATAAAATTCAAAGGAAAGGTTGTATCTAATATAATCTGGATTAATATTCCACAAATGTGTAAATGTTGATTATGAAACATGCATTATTATGGATGTATAAAATGTTTAAAAATCTTTTTTAACCAAACATCTGTCATCCTTCCGTGTCACTGTCACAATCCTGATATCCTGAGGTACTTGTTCATTGGATGCCCTCTTAATACTAATGTCGATGACCTCTTGAAAGTCACAAAACGTCTGCCATACCTATGAAACAAAAAATAGTCAAGCTTCTTTGAAGCATTGTTCACTTCACACAATGTTAAAATATGTTATGTCAACTGTAAAATCTTACTTAAAAAAAGAATGCAAACCGATTGCCTTAAAAAAACAAGTGGAATAGGAATTGCATGTTGTACTTACTAAGGCTTATTTAGTGTAGTTTACTTACACTTGAGCTGAAGTAAGTCAACAATATATGTATAGAGGACTTGATCACTTAAATAATTTCAATCGAAATATACTGGCTGTATTCCATACGACATACTGTATATTTAATTTGGTCTAATTTCTGTCACTTCCTGTCATTTCAAATTTTACAAATGTATTTTCTGGGATGAAAACGTTTTAGTGATGGGTTGTTCGCGAATGAACGGCTCTTTTTGAACGGCTCTTTTCAGTGAACGAAGGGAAACGCATCACCTCGGTAAAAGAGCGGTTCTTTCGGCTCCCTGATTAAAAAAAATTTTTGTAGCACTGCTCAAAGTAAGATTCTCTGCCTTGTTCCCCAGACTGTCAAGTGACAACCCCTGAACAGCCTCAGTGACTGACATGCCAACAACCAATCAAATGTATTGTGTAAACCCAATCAACGTGACAGTTTTACACAAGCCAATAAAGTAACAACACTTTCAACTAATTTGTCTTTCATAGCAAATCACACAGCTGTTAGCTGTCTAAAAAAAGTAGTTCAAACCATATCTCCCTGAAAAAGACATGCATTTGTTTTTCATTTGTAAATAATTTTAAATAAACATATAGCCAAAATTAATTGTAATTACGCCTATAGAACCGCCAAATGAACCGGCTCACCCAAAAATAATAATAATACATTGGGCCGAAATTCCCTTCGCTAGCACTTTCTATTTGTCGCAGTATTGCCTGATTGACTAGACATCACAGCAACAACCCACAAAATCTTCAGGGCATGGCCTGTATTCACAAATGTCCAGACACACCACTTAGCATTAATAGGCATAGTTATAAAATGAGACCTGCAGAAGGCTAAAGATATGGGCACAGACATACTCACTCAAGGTGACTAATGCCAGCACGCATTATTAATCGAATTAAACAGTGATAATAACTATCAAAACAACCCAAAAGAATGCGCACAAACATATATGTAATGAAGAACAGCAATACATCAAAGAATAGGCAAATGCACCCCTGTTGCATGTTGGGAAGGCTCCGCCCCTGGAACGCTATGTTTTATTATACATAGATATACATACATAGATCCCACGAATTGGGATGTGATGTGTGTCTACACGCTCGCCATATTGGGGCGGTCAACAGTCAAGAGTTGAGCAAGTTAGACCGCTTGAAACAATGCCACTGGCATGTGCAGAGTTTGGTTGTACAAATTGGCGAAACGTTAAAAACAGGGATAACTTTTAACAAGTAAGTGACAATGTTGTTGTATTTTACAGTTATGTAGACTAAGTTAGTGAGTGTGAAATATTGCTTTACATTGTCCTGAAAATGACCTGACAGTTGTGATGTGATGCCTACCTAACGAAAACATAACATTACTGAATAATTGTTAAAGCGCTACTTTGGGGTAAACGTGGAATTTACTTAACAATGACCTCATTCTTTGTTTAATTTACTTTATAGAAAATTATCAGCTGGAATGTGTTTAGTGCTCATGAGATAAAACACGCCAGCTAGCCTAAATTAGCTAGGTCTAGTACAGTGGTTGTCAACCTGGGGGTCGCAAGATAGTTTCTGGGGGTCGCCAGATAGTTGTGTGGAAAAAAAAATACATATATATGTTTTTACATTCTACTCGATTTTTTTGAGTGTGTGACAGTGGTTCTGTTAGCCGACAATAACCTGCTTTTCAAAAGCCGGACATTATGTCCAAGAGAGAAAAAAAACTTTGCAAAATCATACATTTTATAATAGCAAAGATGTCTTTATTTATTCCTGTTTCCAGTGTGCCTTCTGAAAGGGGATTCTCTATTAAAACAAGACTGCAGCCAGATCACGGCTTCTGGAGGGCAAAGTAACGAGGCTGATACGCATTGCAAGCAGCTCCAATGACTTTGACAGCTTTGATTTTCAAAAGGCAGCGGGCGGCTCACTTCGAGCATGTGATTTCAAATGAAAATAGGGGCACATTGTGCCCCAAACCAACATTTCAAATATTTCATATAAAAACTCGCCTATATCTAGACTTTTGTGTGACTCAGCGCTAACAAAAAGACACCGGCTACGGTCAAATTCTTCAATAAAGTACGACGTAATGACTTTCACTATGTACTTGTCCTTTACCCCGAGGGAAAACGTCATGGGGTTAAGGAAAGATATGAAGGAGAATTCATAAGGACTTAGGAAAAGACAATGACGTTGCTAAAGAAATCCGACTGCACTTACACTAGGCTACGTGATAATGCGACGGTGGTTTTTGTGGGTCGTTCGTGTAGAAACTACAATGTCCCGTAGATTATTGTAAGATACAAAAAGCGCATTTCAACTACTTCGCCAGTGCGTTGTCACCGCGTTGTTTCATAGTCTATATAAACGTGCGGGCAAACCAGAGAAATACACTATCCTACTTTATTACCAAGGTTGGAATTTAAATTAAAAAAGGAAATATAGGCTACCTGTCACATAAGTGAAACAAAAAATGTCACATTGAGAATGGTTGCTCACGTCCTCATCCCCCTGTCAACTCATATTGATCGCCACGCATGAATCCCAATTAATATGATTGTATGAAGCCTAATCGTCAAATGTATGCAAGTTATGCATTTATGTTAGGCATACAAATCTGCTACTATAGTTACATATTATGATTCTTAAGTTTGTTAACATGTTGACATTTGAAAACATATAAGCATATTAACAAGATAGGGCATAACATAAGATGGAAAATGTTTAATAAACAACTAGGCTATATGATCTGCATCCCTTGTCAGTCATGTCGATCAATGGTGTCGCTTTATATATTGCTGCAACAGGGAAATGTGGGGCGGCATTTGCTTCTTTCCTTTCGTAAAGGATGGTCCAGTGTATCCTATGCTAAAGTACACAAGTTAGGAAGCATTGAAGCACCTTTCCTTAGCACTTAAGAGAATTCGACCAGTACTTATCATGGCTGCCACTTAGATACTTCCGGGTCATTTCACTAATTTAGGAACCTTCCAAAGTAAAATAGAGAATTCAACCGTAGCCACGGTCTTTTCTTTCTTCTGTCTTTCTTTCACTCAGACGCACGCACATGAAGTGTTTTTAAAGAAATATTTATTTAAAAAAAACATTGGTGCCTAGAAACATTCGGGATGAAAGCCCATGATGAATGACTTATTTAGCAACACGCCAGGACTACTGAACGCACTCAACACAGTCAATGACGACAGCCGATTAATATATCAAAGTGGTCAATTTGAAGGTAGCCGGTCCGGAAACGGAAACACTGGTGTGTGAGTTAAAGTGCGCCTGCACTTGAGTTTAGATTGGACACACACACAAACAAAATTATTTTGCTTGTGGCCGATTAGTTGGTATATAGCTAACTACTAGCTATCACATGGAACGACTATGGAGAGATGGCTTGTAAGGGTTAGTAGAGCTGCCAACTCTCACGCATTGAGAGTCACGCAAATGACCCTCTTCACGCTGTCACTCCACACTGCATATTTCTCACGCATTCACACATTAGCTTTTTTTTGAGGGGGGTCGCCGGGAACACCAACCTGATTATTCAGGGGGGTCGCGACTCAAAAAGGTTGAGAACCACTGGTCTAGTAAACCATATTTGTGCTGCTATCTGAATGGACTAGCTGCACCATTCCGTTATGCCATTTCAATATACACAGGAAAGGATGTTATAATATCCATTATGCCAAACTCCAAGCACTTCAAAAGCCAATATGTTAGAATGGACTTGGGTTGAGAGCAGATATGTCATTGGGGTTTTCAAGTGGGCACCCTCCATCCCGGATGTTTCGTTAATTTGAGCCTACGACACCTCTAGAAGGCTTAGCGGTGAGCAATGGCGTCTCAGAGCCACCCCCCTCTATATTCACTCTTGGCACGGTCAGATATTTAAGCTGAGAGATATCCCTATACCTATCCCTATTACCTATTCCTGCAGGTGCTTTCTGCCAACTCTGCAGGGATACCTACCACCTGAAAAGATAATTTCCCCTACTCTTTTCCTGCAGGCTTTGAATATGATGCTCTGCAGATATCCCTATTCCTATCCCTATCCCTATCCCCTATTCCTGCAGGCACTTTCTGGCAACTCTGCAGGGATACTTATCACCTGAAAAGAAGATAATCTTTCCCTACTCTGTTCCTGCAGGCTTGGTAAATGACGCTCTGCAGGAAAGACTTACCTATTATACCTTTGTCCAGAGATTAAACCACTTTTTATGGTTTTCAACATGATGTTCTTTACTTTTGTGCCCATATAGGATCCTTCCTTTTCAGCCACAGCCACTGGCTACTTCTTTCTGCTATATCTGATATAGCTTTTATGGTCTGGTGCAATACTTTGACGCATATCCCTAACTCCTTAAGTAGTTTGGTTGTTGATATTGCCCCAAATCCACCGCATCCAACTTCCACAGGACACACCTTTGTTCTCCAGCCTCGCTGTTCTGCTTCAGCTGCTAATTCGCTATAGCGTAGTTTCTTTCTTTCGTATGCCTTGTCTATTGTTTCTTCCCACGGGACTGTTAGCTCTATAAAATAAACAATTTTCTGTGTGTTGGACCAAACTAATAAGTCTGGTTTTAAGTTGACTTTGGCAATCTCTGATGGGACTCTCAGTTGTTGGCTGACATCAGCAAGCATTTTCCAATCACATGCTCTCCTCAGCTGCCCTGAGCTTTGTTTTGGCCAATAACTCTTCATTCCCGGAACTCCCTCCCTGACAAAGTGAATGTGGTGCATGTCGCCCTCTGCTCCAATGGGCAGGGCATTAACAGTTGAGCGCCTATGCTTTATTGCTTCCACCAAGCATTTCAGTACTTGATCGTGGTGCCAGGAATATCTTCCTTGAGTAAGGCTTGTCTTGCACCCAGACATTATGTGTTTGAGATTAGCCATCCCGCCACAGAGGGGGAATGTTGGATCCTCACCTACCCATTGGCTAAGATTTGTAGGTGTTGGCAGTAAGCCGTAGGTTGCCCTAACAATGAAGCTAATTCTTGTGGATTCCATTCCCACAAGTCCTTCCAGGTAATTTTCCTCTGCTCCACACTTTCCCAGTTCATCCATCGCCCTTGTTTGGCTTGTGAGACAGTTTTAGCGCTCCTCACTGCTTCCTCTTGCTTACGTATCTGTTCTATCACTAATTTGCGTTGTTCTGAAAGGGTTGACTTTGACCATCTCTGTTTACTTGTGCCAAGTTCAAGTCCTCCTCGTCCATGTTGTACTTGCCCTACTATTTCCGTATGTTTGAGGGCAGCTTTTGCCTGCAGCACTGCGTCTTTTGGATTCCATTTCCGTCCTGTTGCTAATGTGAGTGCCGCTTTTTTTACTATACTATCTCGGGATTCCTTAAGTGTCATTTCTAATTTAGCTTTAGTGCACTTAAATTCCTCTGTAAGCCCGGTAAGCGGCAGCTCCAGAGCACTTTTCCCATAGAGAGCCAGGCTATTAAGGGTACCCCTAACCATTTCCTAGCATAAAAGCTGACTCTTCTTTCTAGCTTTTCAACTTAGTGATGGGTATGTGATACACTGTGAATGGCCACATGAGCCGGGGTAGAAGTCCAAACTGTAGGCGCCATAGTTTTAGTTTTCCTGGCAACCATGACTTCTCAATGCTCTCAAGGCCTCTGAGCAGATGTAGGAATTAAGGATAGAATTGAACAGAGTCTTGTACCATTAGCATTGTACCATTTTCCGAGACTTTTGACAGGCTTTTCGATCACGGTTGTAATTGGATACTCATCTATGAAGAACATTTTGTTGCACAATTTTCCCTTCACAACTGATATGCTTCTGGATTTGCTTGGTTTTACTTTCATTCCAGCCCATTTAAGGTTATTATTAAGTTTGCTTAGTAGTCTTTTAGTACACGGAGCCGTTGTCAATATTGTCATATCATCCATACATGCTCGAATGGGAGGGATGCGTGATCCTGCCCTTAACTTTTGCCCACCGACGATCCATTTTGATGCTCGGATTATTACTTCCATGGCCATAGTAAATGCCAAGGGTGAGATTGTACATCCGGCCATGATGCCAATCTCCAGACGTTGCCATTCGGTGGTAAATGTCAGTGTAGCAAAACACAGTTGAATGTCCTGAAAGTATGCCTTTACCAGGTTTAAAATTGCATTTGGTACCTTAAAAAACTCAAATACAGACCACAAAAGCTTGTGGGGCACAGACCCAAATGCGTTTGCCAAGTCAAGAAAAATTATATTACGGTCCTTTTTCTCACGTTTTGCCAGTTGAATTTGGTGCCAAATCATGCTAGTGTGCTGCAGACACCCAGAGAAGACTGAAATGCCTGCTTTCTGTACTGAGGAATCTATTAACTTGTTGTTTGTGAAGTATTCGCTCAGTCTGTGCTACTATGCAAAAAAAAAATTTCCCCTCCACATTAAGCAAGCAAATTGGTCTGAACTCGCTAATGTCACTAGAATCTTTCTCTTTCGGAATCAGTACTCTTCTGGCTCGACGCCACGATCTCGGAAAGATTTGTTTTTCCTATGCTAGCTTCAGTAGTTTCCAAAGGAAATGTAGGACATCAGGTGCATTTTTATACAGTCTGTAAGGTACTCCGTTAGGTCCTGGTTCCGATGCTGCTCTTGCACATCTGACTGCATTTTACACCTCTTTCCATTTTGGAGGGCTGGTGTCCATTTGCTCTACTGGGTCCTTGGTGGAATATCTGCGGGAAATGCCTCATGCATTTTCTCATCTGTGTGAGTTTCTTTTAGGTGGGACTCCAGTTCCTGTTTGGTTGTTTTAAACGTTCCATCTTTGTTTTGTTGAACAAGGACTTAGTAAACTTGAAGGGATCTTTGTAGAATTGACTCCTTGCTCGTTCTTTCTTCTTTCAGTTTCTTGGCTCTCCTCAATGTTGACAACCGCTTCTTGTACCTGTCCTGCAAGTCTCTAATGCCTACCTTTTCTGATTCAGATGCCTTTTTCCATTGTTTTTTTAATAGCCTTCTTTCTTTTACTAGCTTGTTGATCTCTTGTTGCCTCCTCAATTTTCTTGATTCGATCTTAAATTTTTTAAGTTTCTCCACTAGCCCAAATCTCTCCTTTCCATAATCATATACTGTATGATATCCCCTATTTTATCTCGCTTTCTTTCCACTGTTCCCCTTAGCTGATCAAGTGTATTTTTTAAGTCTATGTTACCTTAAACAATTTACCACCTCTATAACAAAACAAATTTCATGAAAATCAGTTCAGAATAACGCAAGTTACAGTCGATTTTGTCTGCTTTGTTGCCTTCTCTCAATACACATTGACCGCTCCAAGATGGCGGACCTGTAGACGCATAGCGGCGACATAGAGCAGCGGCCTTCGAGGGATCTAGGTATATGTACATCAATGTTATTATACATCTACTTCTAAGCTACTTGATTGTTTTAAGTTAGCTTCACTCTAAACAATAAGTAAATTGTTTTCTTCATCTGCAAGTAACCATAACTTAATAAAAACAAGTAGGTGAAGAGAAGTAGGCCTACAAATTGTTGACAGCCGAGTAGAGTTAAGTAGTACAGTAAGTCATGATAGCTAATAGATTTTAGTGTAGTGGGGTTGCCTATATATGTGTGTGTGGTGTGGCCTGTTCTCTCCTCTCTCTCGCTGCTGTCTTCTCTCTCTCTCTACCAGGCTAAGCAGCCGCACGTGTGGACCATGAGAGAGTGGACACCCATTGGCCATGGCTATCCCGGGCCAATGAAGGAGGCATTGGGTAAGGTTCAAAAGTATCTGCCCCACAGCACTTCAGTCTCCAAGGAGTGCATATGCGACGACCATGCGACGACCAGCACGAGTGTTAAGTTTAGTTTATCGGAATTATTATTTGCTATTAATATGAGTGTTGAATATTGATTGGTTATATTTCTCTGCGGTTACCATCAAAGCTTGTTATTCAGCCAACTTACGGTCCTATAAAAACACAATGGCACAGGTTGTTTGGTAGCTGTTTTTGTGACTTATTTTATTGCTTCGATTTTGTAGACATACAGTAGGTCTATTAACAATTTTCTTGTGGAGCAGCCCAGTGTACTTAGGTCCTTGGCCCAGCGTTCAAACCCTATGCGGTCTCCCTGTTTGTTTTTTAAGTTACAATATTTTGCAGTGAGCTTTTGTTGATATTCTATTTTGGTTTATTTATTTTCTTGGAAGACATGAGTGCTTTTTGGAGCGTTGTCAGACAGCATTTCTGTCTCATTGAGATGTTTTGGATTTAGATGGGAAATGTATATGGAGAAATCAGCTTTATCTGGTCAAGTATCTGGTGCCTTGGGTTTTTTAAACGTAGGCCTATTTATTGTAAGAATAAAGTATAATTTTGCATTGTACTGCTTTACTGTATGCATTATTCTGCCTAAATCTTGGAGCCGTTACATATTACACCAATTCTTCACACAAAAAGTTTGGGAAAAAAGGTTTAAGACAACAACAGCGTGTCCCCACAATTACAGTAGAATGAATCTCTGCGTATGTTACTGTAGGTTGCATGTTTGAAAGGTGGCGTGTCATACATACGGTATGCTACTATATTAGGTACAATATTACCTTTACAGCACAATGTATCAAAGATATTTGGGTACCAGCAACTTCAGGAGCTACTGCCTAAATACAACAATGAGCGTCACGTTCCCTAAACCCTAACCTCAAAGCTGTTGCCCTAGCTGGGGGACCACCAATTGATCTATGAAATTACTCCCAAAACGAGACATAGAAAACAGGTAAAAACAAATTGCTTGGTGGGGCCCACTATGGCCAGACCAGGTTACTGAAACACTACCACCAAAAATCAAACAAAAAAAAAACACTAAATTGGCTACAATGCCAAACAAACAGAAAGGCTCAAACAGAGGTTGGAAAAAAAATCTTAACTTCCATAAACCAACAAAACAAAGGAAAGGAAAGGAGTAAATCCTTTAAATAAAATCAACCAAATGCCACAGCAGAACCAGTGTATTAAAGGTGTTAGCCCCCCTTGCCAACTGCCTCTTATAACGTTGAGGCAGACAGAATACTAATACTTATGTGTATTGGTGCTGTCCACCAAACCTATTCCTATATATATATATATACATATATATATATATATTGTGGACACCCATACACTGGAAGCATAACTACCATCTCCGTCACCTTAAAAACAGGAAACATAAAGAAAACTGTGCCATGTTTCAAGTAAGAAGGCACAATACATTTGAGTGGAATTACATTTTAGATCCATTGTCATGCTATTTACATAGCTTAAGCATAGGAATGAAACAGAAATGTTTAGGGTGGAAGCTTGTTCAGCTCTATATATATTAGGGCTATCAAAGTTAACGCATTAGTAATGTAAATTATTTTTAACGCCACACATTTTTTTGACACGTTAACGTAGTTAACGGATGCCAAATCGGGTGGCAAGTAATGGATAAAGAAAAGGGTATTTTTGAATGGCAAGTTCAGCTGCAAAAACCCTGCCAAATGGGTCTGTCGACAAGATCAAAGTTATTTGCAGGTACTGACGATTAAATTTAGTTACTACCAGAGAACATCTGATCTTACATAGCCTACCATTTGCTAGCCAAGCACACAGCTAATGGAGACAGTCCTGTTAGACCCGAAACATCTCGCTTGCAAGCCTATTTCCCCATGTGATGTTGAACCAGTGTGCGATTTGACAGGGCCATGGGGGGATTTACCTGGCTCTGATCTTTCTGTACTGATTAAAAATTGCAAATATATAAAACATTTTGCTCAAAGAATAACAATTTGTACAATCACCCAAAGCGTACCCAAAGCACGACAAACGTGACAAAAAGTAAATGGATTTTAGTTTAACTGGAGGCAGTTAATGAAGTTCGACTGTATAAACTCGATTGGCTGAAACGCTGGCAATTCCACCTCTTAGCGAGCACTGGCGTGCATTGAGACAGCACTAAGATAGAGTGGTTGTCTTGATTTTGTCTCTCTAGCATTTGCAATAAGAACAAGAAAATGCATTTCCTATTTATCATCATCATCATCATCTTCATCCGCTTTGTCCGGGGTCGGGTCGCGGAGGTAGCAGTTCCAGCAGGGCATCCCAAAATTCCCTTTCCCGGGCCACATTAACCAGCTCTGACTGGGGGATTCCAAGGCGTTCCCAGGCCAGTGTGGAGATATAATCCCTCCACCTGGTCCTAGGTCTGCCCCGCGGCCTCCGCCCAGCTGGACTTGCCTGGAACACCCCCCTAGGGAGGCAGCTAGGTGGCATCCTTACTAGATGCCCGAACCACCTCAACTGGCTCCTTTCTACGCAAAGAAGCAGCGGCTCTACTCCGAGTCCCTCACAAATGGCTGAACTTCTCACCCTATCCCTAAGGGAGATGCCAGCCACCCTCCGGAGGAAACTCATTTCCGCCGCTTATATCCGCGATCTCGTTCTTTCGGTCATGACCCACCCTTCATGACCATAGGTGAGAGTAGGAACGAAGATAGACCGGTAGATTGAGAGCTTTGCCTTCTGGCTCAGCTCTCTCTTCGTCACAACGGTGCGATAGAGCGACTGCAACACGCACCCGCTGCTCCAATTCTCCGGGCCATCTCTCGTTCCATTTTCCCCTCACTCGAGAACAAGACCCCGAGATACTTGAACTCCTTCACTTGGGGTAAAGACTCATTCCCTACTTGGAGTAGACAATCCATCGGTTTCCTGCTGAGAACCATGGCCTCAGATTTGGAGGTGCTGATCCTCATCCCAGCCGCTTCACACTCGGCTGCGAACCGATCCAATGAGTGCTGCAGGTCGCAGACCGATGATGCCATCAGGACCACATCATCTGCAAAAAGCAGTGATGCAATCCTCTGCCCACCAACCCGCAGCCCCCCTCCCCCGCAGCTACGCCGTGAGATCCTGTCCATGAATACCACAAACAGGATAGGTGATAAAGCGCAGCCTTGGAGGAGGCCAACCCTCGCCGGAAACGAGTCCGACTTACTGCCGAAGACCCGGACACAGCTCTCGCTTTGGGAGTACAAAGAATGGATGGCCCTGAGTAGAGACCCCCTCACCCCATACTCTCGCAGCAACTCCCACAGTATCTCCCGGGGAACCCGATCAAACGCCTTCTCCAAATCCACAAAACACGTGTAGACCGGATTGGCATACTCCCAGGCCCCCTCAAAGATCCTCACGAGGGTAAAAAGCTGGTCCGTTGTTCCACGACCAGGCCGGAAACCGCATTGTTCCTCCTCAATCCGAGGTTCGATTATCGGTCGAACCCTCCTTTCCAGCACTCTGGAGTATACTTTCCCGGGGAGGCTGAGTAATGTGATGCCTCTGTAGTTGGCACACACTCTCCGGTCCCCCTTTTTGAACAGGGGAACCACCACCCCGGTCCGCCACTCCTTAGGTACTGTCCCCGACTTCCACGCAATGTTGATAAGACGTGTCATCCATGACAGTCCCTCAACACCCAGAGCCTTCAGCATTTCTGGGCGGATCTCATCAACCCCTGGGGCTTTGCCACTGTGGAGTTGTTTGACTACCTCAGTGACCTCCGCCAGGGAGATTGATGCTGATCCCCCATCATCCTCCAGCTCTGTCTCTACTATAGAGGGTGGGTTTGTCGGGTTCAGGAGTTCCTCAAAGTGTTCCTTCCACCTCCCAATCACCTTGTCAGTTGAGGTCAACAACGTCCCATCCTTACTGTATACAGCTTGGATGGTTCCCTGCTTTCCCCTCCTGAGGTGTCGGATGGTCTTCCAGAACCGCTTTGGTGCCAGCCGAAAGTCCTTCTCCATGGTTTCTCCGAACTCCTCCCACACCCGCTGCTTTGCCTCTGCCACGGCCGAGGCTGCAGTCCTTTTCCTATTTATTTATTTATTTATTACTAAAATCGCTTTTATTATCGTTAATGAAGTTTGATTATGTTGGCAGTCCAAGAAAATGCTAATCTACATTTTAACAAAAAATATTATACCTTCACTAATGTTAGTATCACATTTGTTTCACTATAGATTGAATCTCTTTTACGATCCTCAGCTTGGGGACGCAGTTTGTACGGTCTCATAAGCAATATATTGAGAGAATTGTAGATTCTTACCGGGGATTCATCAGCACAATGACAACCACTTGTTTGTATACCGCTTTCCCCAGACACCCGAAGAAGGCTGAAGGTTAGGTCCTTGTTCTGTTGCTGCGGAGAACCAGAAGAATTCACCCGAAAAGTTTCAGCGACTAGAGATGGCTCCATGTCAGCCAGCTCCATCAAGTACTTAAGTTTTAGATTGCGTTCATCCACTTCGCAGCAGCCCAATTTCTTCAAAAACCGCTTGAGGTCATTGCGAATTCGATAACGATCCAGGCGGTTTCTTTTTTGGATGTCAAGTCGGTGTTTCTCAGGAAGGCATGACTTGTAACTGTAATACCAAACATATGGTTATATCTGGAAACCCTAATACCAAGTAATTTGAATTGCTCAATGTGATTATTTCCAACAAGGATTGAAATCCACGTCACTTCGGCTGCGTCCCAATACCCATACTATCATACTATATTGTAAGCCAGAAAATGGTTCAGTATGGCCCAATACATAGTATGTCAAATGCAGTATGCCAAAAATACCAGGATGTTCTACTGCATCGAGTCGAAATTTTGAGTATGCAAGCCAGCATGCTTTTCTTGTTATTCTGACCCACAATCCCTCTGCGAAGCGGAAGATACGTCACGCCAACTGAGCCGCCTCGATGGAGCACCAACAAGGGCTGAACGATTAATCAATTTCAAATCGAAATGCCGATTTGAAACAATGCAATTTACAAATCGCAAAGGCAGTAATTTAAGATATCTCGTCTAATCCAGGGTTTAAAGTCAATGTTTTTACAAATGCATGCCGTCCTTGTGACAGTCACACTCACCAATCACAAGTCCATCAACGACACGGAACCCAAGAATTTATGTTATCAATTAAGTGTCTTTGTCATTACATTTAGCGATGTTTCAGACCCTCCTGCCTTTATTTCTAAAAAGCAAGTCTAACTACCTATTCAGATTATCAAGGAAAAAGTGCAAAATCTATTAAACTGTAATTTACTCCCATGCGTTCTGCTCAGAGTAATTGCTGATTCAAGCAGGCGGCTCTCTATCCTTCTCTCCTTTTCCTCCTACCGTGCACAGGCTGCCAGTGTTTCAGGCAGGCGATTGTTTACAGAAAGGTCCTATTATTCTCTAGTTGAATTTTTATTATAATAATAATAATAATATTAAAAATAATATAATAATAAAAATCCAACTAGAAAATAATAGGACCTTTCTGTAAACAATCGCCTGCCTGAAACACTGGCATAATAATTTATTTAACTTAACAGTCACAGCTTTTGAGATAATTGTTCTAAGTTTGATTATGCCAGTTTTCTATAAATAGATTTTTTATAAATACATGCTGGAACCAATTCAGATCCTTGCACTAAAATATAAATGCAGATAATATTTTTATGGCATCTCGTGGTAATGCTCCATCACATGTTTTAAATCTATTACATAGGGAATATTGAACTGAAGCTTCGCTTAAAAAAAATTGCAAATCAAATCGCAATATCTGTCCGAACAATTGCAATTAGATATTCTCCCCTAATCGTTCAGCCCTAGAATCAGCCATTTTAAAATTTTGCGACGGATGTATGAGCAAGAAGGTGAAAGTACAAGGCATAATGTTATGACAAAGTAGTATGTCCCAATTGTATGCCTAATGCATGTAACAACACATATCTGCAGTACCTACTAAAGGTAAAAAGTAGTAGTATGCAATTTGGGAAGTAGCGATTAAGATACCTATAAAAATGGGCATGTGCTGACTTTTTCTTCCAAAATTATGCGTTGAGTAGTGGATAGACTCCTGTCAAACTCCCCAAAAACATTGGATATTGCTATGTTGTATAAATCTTCATCCTACCTGACAGTCTTGCAGAGCTCTCTTATGGTCTGATGGCGCTCCTTCGCAAGTCTCCACAGGTCTAGCACTGCTAGACCAAGGCAGCCCTCCTGGGCACTCAGTGGTGGTGAAACCCCTACCTGACTAGTCACAAAGTCATTGCGAGACTTTTTTGTCCAAATAAAAATGAATAATACATAGTATTAATTAATTTGAAATCCAAGCAATATAATGAAGTATGTGATAGTTCTTATTAATTTGAGATTATTTCTGGAAGATGCAATTAGTTTGTAGAAGAGATTAGAAAGGTTAGAAATGTACCTGAGCAAAAAGATAATCTATGACACAGTAGTCCAGGACTGGACTGATGTGCCCCCTTGCTAGACTGTAGCGGTATGATGTTTTTGATCCTTGTCCAAACCAATTACTGAACAAAAATCTTTAAACAGAAAGAAATATTTGTTCACTTAAAAAATCTTCACTTAGGCAGTGCATTTAAAATTTTCTACATTTGACAGTTGCAGAAGTTTAATACAGTGAGATTCCATTCACAAACAAAATAGACAAATCTACAATAGTTTTGTTCAAGTTTGCCATCTTTCTTATCAGCCACTGCATTCTCGCCATTTTGTGAGGGAGATTAAACACGTCTGAATAAACGACGATACAAAAGGTGAAACCTCATAATTGACAGGTAGTAGTTACTTATTGGGGTTTGGTGGAATGTGTGTTTTTATTAATAGTGTACTCTTTTGTCTGGTTGTAACTGTAACTTTGCAACAGTACGCATTACATTACTCCAACTACCATGCTTCATTCTAATACCCCTTTCCCACCAAACTGTTGGTGTGAAAGGGCCACTCGACCCGGGTTATAATCAAGAAACCTCATTTGTTTAGGAATGGCGCATCGGTATTTAACAAAAAATGTGTAAAACGCAACAAGAAGCAACAATGTCAGGCATATGGCTAGCTGAGGTCAATGTAATTTCTCCTTAATAAACAACGCCACTGTCCAAAAGTATTTTCAACCACCATCATCGCAGAACTAAGGATGTGGGTGAAGTTACTGTTTTGTATTAACGTATCAATACCGTTCTACGGTTTGCACATTGTAATGTCTATGGGAGGATTTACAAACTTGATAAACTTGGTTGACCTCCCCAAATACGCCCCCCCCCCCCCCCCCCCCCAACAACTGATCAAATTATCGCCTAATGATTGTTCCCCTACCTGACTCGAAAGTGGATGGTAATGGTTTCATCTGTGTGAAAAACATGTGTTGGGGGGTACCAATAGGAGAGATCAGAAGATGCCAGTGCAAACAGGCTTTGATATATTGGTAGGATTCCTGGAGGAAAACAATAATCAAAAGATTTACTCCTAATAAATGTAAGTCATGGCTTTGAGAATGTTTTACCAAATGTAAATGTAAAGTAAACTTTAAATGTGTTAAAGATAAACATTAGGATTTCCAGTTATACTTTTACAAGTCTGTCAGTTATTATGTGTCTTCATATTACCACATTTCTTAGCGGCTTGGATGCAAACAGTCTCTGCAGAGATTTGACCAGAAGATATGATTAATGTAGTTGCATCTTTTGTGGCTGGGAAGAAGTAGAGGTGGACTTGTAAACCAAGCCCAGCGCTAGAACTAGATCTCAGGCTTCCCTCTCTTTCCCTGTTAACTAGAGGGGATGTCTCCTCCTCAGTCATTTCCATCGGCACCTATTGAATTTAAGATTGAGGGTAAAACAAACATTTTTAAATACATGTGTCTAATAATAAGCCTTTTCTAAAACCTCGAGACGCTTTACATCGTAAATACCAAACAGACAATAACACACAAACCGAATACAAGATGGAGGACTGAACAAGATATTTAATGCAGTGTTATTAGGGTAGGTCAGAGTGAAAATATGGATTTTGAGGCAGGTTTTAAAGCTTGATCGTTGTGGATTCGATTTCCGAATTAGCAGGAAAGAGAGAGTTCCATAATTTGGGTGCTGCCCTAGAGAATGCACAATCCCCAAAGTTCTGAAGTTTGGATTTGGGGATGACCAGTTGACCAGCTGTGGAGGACTGGAGTGACAGGGAAAGATGATGAGGTTGGAGGAGGTTAGAAAGGTAGGAAATGGCCAGGTAATGTAGAAATTGATAGGTAAGAAGAAGCATTTTGTAGTTGATGAGCAGAGTAATAAGAAGCCAGTGAAGGTCAAGGAGGACAGGGGTTGTGTGTTTAGATGATTTGGTGAGGAGACAAGCAGCAGAGTTTTTAGTCAAATTAAGTTTATGGAGTTAATTAGTGGCACTGATGCCGAAGAATAGGGAATTGCAGTAATCAAGATGAGATAAAATTAATAGGTGAATGGGCGTTGCAGCTCCAATGTGGGAGAAGGATGATCTTATTTTGGCTGTATTCTGAAGATGGAAGAACGAGATTTTGACTATGTTCCTGATATGAGAGTTAATATAGAGGGCGGAATCCATTATGATGCCAAGGTTACATGTATGTGGAGAGGGAGAGACTGTAGTGCCATCAATCGAGAACGAGATACCAAGGGTGGATTTGGTTCCAATTAGGAGTTTAGTTGTGTTGAGTTTGAGTTGTCCTGCATCCATTGGTTAATTATAGAGGGACAGTTTTCAATCTCTGCAAGTGGTTGTTAAGTTATTTGGAGCTGATGTAAATCTGTGTATTGTCAGCATATCAGTGGAAGTTAACATTTAATTGTCTAAGAATACTTAATAAACAAGATAAAACATTGTATTGTATTGTGTTTACATTCTCCTGGGCCCTCTAGAAAAGAATCTCAAAGTGGCTTTACAGTCAGTAGATGGAAGCAGTGCTGTTGTCAAGAACCCCTTAGTCAAGGTCAAGTTGAAAACCAGGCCTTTTAAGAAAGAGTCAAAAAGTCAAGTTTCTATTTATGAAAGCCTTCTGCTAGCTGTGTTTTAATGTCATTTTATTTTACTTTCAATTCCTCTGTTTTTCTGTTTGTTTAAGCTTTTAGCAATATTTTATAGGCTGTATTTTATTATGTTCTCTTAATGTTTGTTGTAGCGCTTTGTTGTGTTGTGGATTAGACAGTTGTGGTAAATGGTGGCATGTTGAACATCTTAAATCAGTTTGTTGAGAAACCATGTAGCCAAATAAACAGCCAGGATTATACATGCTTACGTTCTACATGCTAAAAGTTGTGGCGCGTCTGTCAACAGTTTGCTCGCTTTTGAATAGTTAGCAGTTTAACTGTAATATTAACAACCAAACTATAGGTAGCATTCGAGTTAACTTTAAGAGTAATATTGTATGACTAACGTTGGCTGACAATAGCATTCGAGTTCACTTTATAACGATAGTTTATTTTAACTAGCCTACACTTTAATGTAAGCTATATAGCTTTCGGCATCCGAGTTAACTTTAATAGTATATCGTATGACTAACGTTAGCTAACGATTGTGTTCGAGTTAACTTTAACAGGCCAGTGATCATTTTGGTAGGCCCAGGCCTACCCGTGCCTACGTGCCTGGGGCAGACTATGAGACAAGACCAAGAGGATAGGTCAGCATATGAGACAAGACCAAGAGAGGATAGGTCAAAGTATGAGACAAGACCAAGAGAGGATAGGTCAAAGTATGAGACAAGACCAAGAGAGGATAGGTCAGCATATGAGACAAGACCAAGAGAGTCAGCATATGAGACTAGACCAAGAGAGGATAGGTCAAAGTATGAGACAAGACCAAGAGAGGATAGGTCAAAGTATGAGACAAGACCAAGAGAGGATAGGTCAAAGTGTGAGACAAGACCAAGAGAGGATAGGTCAGCATATGAGACAAGACCAAGAGAGGATAGGTCAGTATATGAGACAATACCAAGAGAGGATAGGTCAGTATATGAGACAAGACCAAGAGAGGATAGGTCAGTATATGAGACAAGACCAAGAGAGGATAGGTCAAAGTATGAGACAAGACCAAGAGGATAGATCAAAGTATGAGGCAAGACCAAGAGGATATGTCAGCATATGAGACAATACCAAGAGAGGATAGGTCAGAATATGAGACAAGACCAAGGAACAGTACTCTTTGAAACCTGGTGTCGAGACCAGTCACCTGAACACAGCCTAAATATCCAAAAACAATAAGAAA
This sequence comes from Galaxias olidus, assembly GCA_026901105.3. Lineage (NCBI taxonomy): Eukaryota > Metazoa > Chordata > Actinopteri > Galaxiiformes > Galaxiidae > Galaxias > Galaxias olidus. The sequence continues at coordinate 8,686 of JAPMUY010008604.1, read as the reverse complement.
GTTCCAAAAAGGTCTAAAAATATAACTTTAAATAACTATAAGTTCATTAAGGAGGGTAATCTATTTGAGAATTGATTTTCTGCTCATGTACACTAACTTCTCAATGATATGTTACGAATGTTAATTCAAGAAAAAATATTTTCCAAATGTTAAATTGTTCTTCCTGGTTAGTCCTCAAATGCCTTAATAAGTGACACAAATAATATCAACTAATTCCGTCATTAAAAAAAGACTGGTTCTTGTTATCTTAGTGACAGAAAGAAATTCCTTGTACTTGGTATTGATATAGTTCACAACTAAATGGCTTTTTATAGAACTACCTGAATTAAAACAATTATTTGTTTAGCAGGATTAAACTACAGCAAGAACAATCAAGCGCAGTGAGAGTCAGACAAAGAACAACGTTGTTAAAATGTTTGACAAGTATTGTTGAAATTACATTACAATAATGATTATTATTATTAACAATAAATTGCCATATTTATTTTTGTTTCTGATTACATTATTAGAATAATTTAATTATTAACAACAAAAAACAACTAAAATGTCAATGTGTTTAATTCACAAACCTTGAAAGACAATGTGATATTCGTGTGCAATTATACATTTTGTAAAACAAGTTAAATAAGTACAACTACCTTAAAGTTTAGATGGAAGATGTTCTGTTCTTGATTGTGAAGTCACTTGAGTCTGGTATCTTGATGGCAGCTTGTAGAAAGTTCGTGCTGAACGGATGGGGGAAAGTTGTACAATTTCCTGCCGCAAAGAACAACACGACCAAACACTTCCTGGTGAAAAGTATGTATTTTTACTAAAAGTAAAATATCATGTGTACATTAACAGTCAATTATCAAAATACTGCATTTTGTCTGACTCCAAAAATAAGATCAAAGCAAATTATTTTAATAATATCAGATTCTTTAACATTCTTTCTGATATAATGTAATACACATAACAGAACCAAACATTTGTAATATGAACAATTATACAGAATAAATGTAATATGACATTATAATAAGAATTTTTGCAGTGTTATCATCCGTTTTGAAAGAAACACTTACAGATCCAAGCAGTTGTTGCACAATGAAAGTTCTGTAAAAACGAGAGAGAGAGTTAGAGGAATAAGAGCTCTAGTTTCAGTTCCAACTCTGATCAAAAAAACGTTTTGAGTATGTGGTTTGCCTTTTTAGCTGTTCAGTGTGTCTGTATTTATTTCCGGTCAAAATCTGTACCTTAATCTATTGATAAATTGGCAAATATATATATTAGTTTGTAGATTAAGTTGTTTTAAGTAAAGCATCAGCTATACAGTACTTTTGACGAATAGTTGTGGCATACATTACACTTTTCAATTTAAGAGCTGTAAATGTGAGGAAGAGTCAAGTAAAATTCATAGTCTGAAGTGAAAGACTACTGTTCTTGGATATGCAGTGGGCAGACTGTATATCTTAACATGTCCTAAATTGGACATTGCATTCGAAAACAACTCTTTTTTTTAATTAAAGCTGTATCAACCGAACAAAGTAAGCAAATCCGACCATCAAACAGAAAGGAAGAAACAGGAAGTTGTGCGAAGAAGGAGACAATTCATTTTCCTCATTTGACATTAGGGTCCTGACTAATACTCAGACAAGTACAGTATGCAATTTATACAACTTATCTCCACCCATAGGTTGGGCCAATTTAAACAATAAATGTTTATCACATTTATTTCTGGGAAGGCTGACTGACAAGTTCTTTCTCTAATAACCTGTAGGAACAAGAAATGGTGCACATTAACACACACTTATACACAGGAAACTACACTACTGCTTTTGCCTTAGAATTTTAGTCTCAAGAGCGTCTACCTTGGACCTTTGCTAAGGAGCAACTTTTTTTATTAATGTCTTGCTGAACATTTACTTCGGCATCCCAAACCCCTTTCTCTAGGCACAATACAATTATATTTTTGTGGTCCTTAAGTTTTCATTATTTGACAATGTACAGATAAACGCCTGAATGCATGTGTAAATGTTTTATTAAACTATTCCTTTGAGGTAGGACCTTCAACCTCTGGATCCAAAATAAAGAAAAGCATTGTGTTAGGAATTAAAACATATTTTATTTTATTCTTGTTTTATAATAATATTTCAATATACACAGGAAAGGATGTTATAATATCCATTATGCCATACTCCAAGATGACTACTTCAAAAGCCAATATTTTAGAATGGGCTTGGGTTGAGAACAGAAATGTCATTGGGGTTTTCAAGTGGGCACCCTCCATCCCGGATGTTTCGTTAATTTGAGCCCATGACATCTCCAGATGGCTTAACGGTGAGCAATGACATCTCAGAGCAACCCACCTCTATATCCACTCTCGACATGGCCAGACATTAAAAAGAGCTGTGTGAGGTGTGAGATTCACCTATCCCTATTCCCTATTCCTGCAGGCGCTTTCTGCCAACTCTGCAGGGATACTTACCAGCTTAAAAGAATAATGAATAATAAACAATTATTATTATTTATATATACTGTAGATTTAAAATACATATTATTCTCAGCCCATGGTGATTGACGATATTTTATCCAAGAAAATTAAATACAGCACAGTTTGCAACTTTACAAATGTATTAGTCCCATTAAATTACCTTGTTTTATAGCCTAAGGAGATCATTGAAATAAGATTTGAATCCCTCTGACTTCAGCTCCCCAATATGAACATACAGTAGCTGGCTGAGAACTACTCCCTTTGTCTCCCTTTTGCTTGTGTCGTTGTTGGGTTGCTGAGTCACAACCAAAGTATTGCTAAAAACCGACGAATCTATACAGTAAAACCCCTGCTTTACATTTTTTAAAACTCATTCATTACTTGTAAAACATTATGTATCAACCCAGTGTAAAAAAGTTACTTTTTCACTAAACAAAAACATTAGTAACTGCAAGCCAACAACTTCCAACAAAAGTTGCTTTTACCCATCAGTCTGAAAAAGGTAACCAACCATTTTGTAAGGCTATTCCAATAGTCCTAATAGAGAATGTATGGAACAATACTGATTCTTCACACGATCATTACCAAGGTGTAAAATTGTCCAGGCAGCCATAAACATATCTTTAACTACATTAAGACATTTCAATGTGTTTTAACAGCAATATTACCAACTTTAGCTTACATTGCAAAGCTGTGAAAAGTCTGAAAGCAATGTATATTTCTGAAAAGATTTTACAATAACAGCAGATAATCTTAAAATATGCAAACATATGGCTTATGTAAAATCTCCTAGTTTCATAGGTCAATATTAAACAATATTAAACAAAACAAATTATTTTAGAAAATGCATCAGAGCACAAAGCAAAGTCCATATTCTAACGATAAAATAACACACAATATGAGATACATATCAACATATATTAACAATGTTATACTGAATTTTAACATAGAATGTTCTGATATTTAGCCATTCTTGTGAGTTGAAAGCTGGCAGCTCCCAGCGGGTGTTTAAATAAACTGTTACTTTAACTTAGGAAATTGTATTTTCCCGACTCCTTTCATCTCACAGGGTTAGTCCCCACACATTATACTGTGGAAATGGTTTGACAAAATGGTACATGGAACAATGGAACAACTCAGCCTCAACCAAAAAGCTTAGGAACAATTGGAGTGCCAACTGAGAGCCAGAACTACTCTTGTGCTGTCAGTGCACAACCTCAAAACCATCTTGATAAACAGAATTCCAACTCTCATAGTTTATGACTCTTTTGAAATATCCGTCCTGCAGCCCAAAGCACAACCCCGCTCACTCTTTACCTCTCTCCACGATATTTGCTGCAGAATAGCAAAACTGTTAGTAAATGTAAAAATCATAATTGTGTACTAGGCTAAAGTGGAAGAAGGCAGGGACAAACATAAAGAAATTAAAGATAATAAAAATCAGGTATCTTGGATTTGAGAAACTATGCTAACCATTCAATTCAATAAAAGTGGTCATTTCAGAACTTTTGTTCAACCTCAATATTTCTGCTTGATCCAAATGAAGGTTTACAGGCATAGATTTAAACATAAAATGCTTTTAGAAAACATAATGAACAATTGTCTAAAGATGTTTCCCAATCCCTCAGTCTGGGCTATTGCTTCTTTGCTCCTCCTTCCTCTTCCTCCACCTCCCTCAAAGTGGGTATAACAGCCAGCTGCCTCATGACTTAAAACAACCACTGTGCACTTTTACAACGACAGGGTCTTGGTTACTTACGGCAAGGGCCAATGACGTATTTTTATGATCATATGGCAACTTTTAAATAAAAACGTAGTGGTTTACTAAGTTAAAGAGGCTTGAATCCATTTTATCTTGAGTAAAAAGGTATGATAATTTTTTTCTTTCAAATATAGATTGCTTTAAATAGTCATACATGTGTAGTATTGTCTAATAAATGCAATACATAAAAGACAAAAAACTGTTGTATTGTTAAGCTTCAAAGTTATTTCACAACTTTTAAGTTCGTAATTCTACTATATTTTAGTATGTATATATGTTATGTATGGTATGCATGGTATGTTTGTCCATGTATGTATCTATGCACATACATGTATGTATGATATACAATTCAATCTAATAAATTAATAGTAGTCAAATTTTTTTTTTTCAAGATTTCTCTGGTCATCTGAGAGACACCTGTAATAACATAGCTTGGAACAGTCCAAGGCAGGAAAGACTAACTCCAAGTTTTTGCCAAAAACAGCAAACATTCAAAACAAACTATGGAAGACGCACCTGCAGTGGTTCTAAATGGACCAGGTTTTGTTTTAGCTGACTATGCGGTCTTTGCTGTCATGCTGTTAGTCTCAATGGCCATAGGTTTGTTCCAGGCCCTCAAGAAGAAAGATGGCCCGGCCAGTGTGGATGACTTCTTCACTGGTGGGCGAAATATGTCAGCTGTACCTGTGGGGTTGTCACTGTGTGCAAGTTTTATGTCAGCAGTTCAAGTTCTAGGGGTACCAGTGGAGGCATCCCGCTATGGATTGAAATTTCTCTACATGTGCCTTGGGCAAAGTTTGAACAGTGCCCTGACAGCATTCTTGTTTCTACCGGTTTTCTACAGACTTGGCATCACCAGCACCAATCAGGTATTGAATTGTTCAGTCACTTTGTAAGACTGGGAACAGATCGTTCTCTCTGGTGTTCTGCATTCCAAAAGAAAAGTAACTTACTATAATTTAGACTGACAAGATGTCTATTATTAGAAATTGAATATGAGGCTGCTTCATTATCCATGCAACTAATCTATAAAATCAATTTGTTAATTACATTTAGATGAAACTTTAGAAAAACTGCCCATTCTTACGGAAAAAGGTTAACTGTTCTAATGAATTATTTTGAATGCACCTGCTGAACTTCAAACACAGGGAATTCGGGGGTTGGGGAGAGATGAGAGGATGTGTGAATGGATGCTCTCATGTGCGATAACGATTGCTCTCTTGCTGTCACAGTATTTGAAGATGAGATTTGGAAGAGGAATGCAGGTGTTGGGATGTGTCCAGTTTCTTGTTGCAACGGTAAGTTTAAGTGAGACCCTAATAGAATCACTCCATTGAAGGCAGAATTTTTGTCCAGCAATGCAACTGCAAGTACAGCTGTTTTGAAATAAGGAAGTACTTGGACTTTTAGATAAGAGCCATGAATGATACTTACCCAAGACCAGAATTACGTCAATGTAGATTCCTATGTCCTTAACTTAAATATTCTTTCTTCAATTTCTTAGCTGCTGTATACAGGAATAGTGATTTATGCTCCAGCATTGATTCTCAACCAAGGTACTAACATTTTACATGGATTACATGATCGCCCTAACTAATAAGTTATAATTAATTAAGACATACTGTTATGTGCAAAGTTAGACACTCCCCAAATAAGTAAAGTACATTTTAAGTAAAAATGCCTGCATTACAATATAATTTCACAATAATGAATACTGTAAATGTTGAATTTCAGCTACTGGGCTCAATTTGTGGGCATCCCTCTTTTCAACTGGGCTGATTTGTACACTTTACACTACTCTGGTAAGACAGTACTTCTGTATACAGTGAATTGTAGAACATATAACCTAGGACATAGTCGCTCCAGAGAACACTGCCCTTGTTTTGAAGCTCCCATTTAAGAAATCTATACCTATTCATCTATTAGCAGGCTATTCTCTCTACTATATTGTGGATTCAACTGTACTTTCAGAACAGCCACTTGTTTATAACTGAAAACTTTTCATTTAGATCCAAAACAGTAGGTGGTGATGTTATATATTATTTGCAGTTATTCACGGGAATATATTGTTTTGGACATAGCATGAGTTATATTATAATACAACCTATTTAAGCATGATATCAATGATCTTCTCATGCCAAAAAAAGGCTCCCATTTGTTTTAAATATGCTCCCATTTTATTAGGTGGCCGGCTGTGCTTGTTAGTATTATTAGGTGGCCGGCTGGTACAGCCGGGCAACTATTGTAATCGTTAGTATTATTATTATTATTCCCCCAAATATCCTACTTCCCATGGTTAAAAATGCACCAAATTTGGCACACATGTCCAAGTCCTCTCAAAACTACAACCCATGCCATGCCGTCTCATTCGTCCTGTTGGTGGCGCTATAGCAGCAGTTCACAGTTCCAAGTGTTAAAAAAATCATTAAAAATTGACCATTAGGGTTACAGCTCTGAACATTTCAGAACTTGTCCCTTGCAGTGAGATAAAACTTTAATACGCCGGCACCCATTACAAATTATGAAGTCCATCACTCTGTTTTTTTCAAAAACTGGTGGTCTACCAAAGTGTATAGGTCTAAAACCGTAAATCCAAATCACATCAAAGTTTCAGGATATTATCTTCCGACTCTCAACATTAACTGTATTGAATATCTTGTTGATTGCTCAAAAACTGAGTCCACAGCACATCAAAATGTATTACTGTAAACACTACTGTACATTCACTTTGTCATGTCTCACTGGTTCATTAAAAAATCTATGTTAAATTTTTTTTATAAAAATCCAAAGACCGATATCATGAAGCATTTAACATTTCAGAACTCTATCTAGAAAACTAAATTTTTTATAAATATCTGAGTTTAGTAGTTTTTTGGTTGGATTTGACACTTTGACACTTGAACTATTTGAAACAACTCCTCCAAGACCGTACAACCAAATTACACCAAAATCGCTGTATATCATCCTCAGATGGCCTAGTTTAAAAACAAAACCAAGCGTGTTGATACATTAGAAACTGAGCTCACAGTGCATAAAAATGTATTACTGTAAACAGTACTGTACATTTCGATTTTTAACTGCTTCAATATTGGACCAATTTATATCATACATCTATACAATATTTGTATTAGGATTCACATCACGATTTAAAGTTTTAAAAAATGTACCTTGAAAACTGCCTTTTTTACAAATAGCCAAGTGTAGTTGTTTATTGGTTGGATTTGAACTAACTCCTCTGAAACCATAAAACCAAATTAACTCAAATCGCTGTATATCATCCTCAGATGGTCTACTTTACACACAAAACCAAGCTTGGCGATACAGTCATAATTGAGCTCACTCTGCACCAAAATGCATTTCTCTAAGTTATTAAGCAGTAGTAGCAAGTATTAGCGCAATAACGCATATTTCTTTTAATGCATTAACGCAATTTGTTTTAACGCCACTAGTAGTTTCTTTTTCCCCACATAGCAGTGTAGGATTCGCCCTCATATGGCAGTGGGCGGGAATGTTCTTGCAACCGTGACTGTTGTTACGTCTTGTTGAGTAACATCATTCAAACATTGTCACACTGACATTGCTATTACCAAAAGACGCATAGCAACATGGCAAGCTTCTACAATGCCACTTTTGTTGTGTGAGAGTCCAGCAGTAGGGATGTTACTGTGTAAATCTGTAGCCTTTTATAACGATTATGGAATGAGGTGTCAAATCGACATTGCAAAGCAGATATTTGTCATATCAGACAAAGAGAGGTTTATACGTTCTTGGATTTGTTCTTAGCTGGATTACAAAATGTATTTTGGAGCTGAGGGTCACAACCGCGCTAGGCAGACATCTTTGTACTTGAAGAAACATGAGGTAATGTAATGTCGGGTGTAACTCCCAGCATGCCTGGCAAGTAACTCTTTTTATTGTTGTGGACAGCTCTTAATGTTTCCTTGTTATCATGTTTATGCTTCCTTGTTATGTTTTTATCATGTTTATGTAAAGAGTTATGAAGTGCTGTAAATGCAGATATCGGTTTGTACTTTTGTTAGATGTGACACCGTGACTGTGTATGGTGTGTCTGTGAATAAGGTCAGAGCATGTCGCATCTTTTCCGTGTGATTCTTGTGTGACAGTTAATTAACATATGAACAAAGGTGGGTCACTGTTGAACTTACCCAAATCACTGATGCTGTTCAATCTTATTATTGGGTGTACTCGTTCAAGTCAGTTCATGTGAACTATTTGAGGCCTAGGACTAAATGACAAGAGACCTCTTAAAACAGTACTTTAACAGTCTAATTATGCTATCTAGATTACTGTAGGTGACAGTGCATCCGGAAAGTAATCATACCCCTTCACTTTTTCCACATTTTATTATGTTACAGCCTAATTCCAAAATGGATTAAATAAAAAAAAAAAAATCTCAACATTCTACATACAATACCGCATAATGACAGTGAAAT
>JAPMUY010008601.1:15000-72369 GCA_026901105.3 Galaxias olidus | reverse complement strand
AAAGGATACCAGATGAAGCTCAGCCCCGAGGAGGAGTCTACGGGGAAGGGGATGAGGGTGAAGGAGGAGACTCACATCACCACGACGACCAGGATGGTGTACCACAAGCAGCCGGGCAAAGAGGCGGAGTCAGAGCGCTGTGAGGAGACCATGTCTGTCCATGACATCATGAAAGCCTTCCAGTCCGGAAAGGACCCGTCCCGAGAGCTGGCCGGCCTGTTTGAGCACAAAGCAGGCAGCGAGGAAGGCCAGCAGAGGGCGATGGAGGACGGACAGCCTAAAGTGGAGAGGATCATAGAGGTGCACATCGAGAAGGGCAACAAGACGGACCCCACCGAGGTGTTCATCAGAGAGACTAAGAACCAGCGCCCGGACAGAGACACCTACTATTACCAAGGCAACGGCGGAGCTAGGGAAGAGGAGGAGCCAGAGGAGGCACTTCCTGTGTACCTGGAGTCCTCCCGCGTGGGCACGCCCATGTCCCAGGAGGAGGACAGTCGACCCAGCTCCGCCCAGCTCATGGCGGACGACTCGTACAAAACGCTGCGGCTCCTGAGTCAGCAGTCTGTGGAGTACAACGAGGACGAGTCCTCCGAGCTCCGAGGAGAGTCCTACCACTTTGCTGAGAAGATGCTCCTCTCGGAGAGGCTGGAGCAGTCCCACTCAGACACGGAGGAGTACCTCAGAGACCGCTCCCGTTTCCACTCTCCGGACCGGAGCAGTCACAGCGAGGGCCGGCCCGGCGGGACGCGGACTGAGTACGTGTTCAGGTCCTCCAAGAACGCGCCGGAACAACCAGGCAGAGCCACCAACGCCGACGACAACTATGACAAGCTGACCCTGTTACAGTACTCATCAGAGCCAGGCAGCCCCAAACACTCAGTGTGGATGAGAGTGTCGGACGAGCGGCAGAGCAGGGGCAGGGAGCAGGAGGTTTACGAGGACAGGGTAGACAGGACAGTGAAGGAGGCTGAGGAGAAGCTCAGCGAGGTCTCACAGTTTTTCCGTGACAAAACGGAGAAGCTGAACGACGAGCTGTCCTCTCCGGAGAAAAAGTCTCGCCGGGCGGACTCCAGAGAGACGAGGTCAGGGCCTAGCTCCACCCACAGCAGCCCTGAGAGGTCAGCCTATAGGAGTGCAGCAGCCAGCGGGGAGGAGTGGAGCAGAGAGAGGCTCAGAGACAGGTTTGGCTCAGGGGACAGGAAGTGTGCCAGTTTACCCAGCAGCCCCGAGAGGAGGGTGTTACTGCAGTACAGTGACTCAGCCAATAGCAGGCAGGGAGAGGGCGGCGTAACGCAGGGCGACGCTCAGCCCGTTCAGGTGTCCTCCTCTAAAGTCAGCGCAGTGAGGCTCAAGTTTGAACAAGAGGCGCAGAGACAGGCGCAGGCTAAGGGTCCTCAGTGGGGACAAAATCCCCCCGTCAGAAAACTACAGGAGAGTAAGCTGCCTGTGTATCAGGTGTTTGCTGGCTCTACAAGCCCCAAGCCACCTGACAGCCCAGGCATTCAAAGGAAAGTTCTAGACAGCATTGATACTAGGGGCCCGGGCAGCCCAGGGATCCAGAGGAAAGGCTTAGACAGCAGTGATACTAGGGGCCCGGGCAGCCCAGGGATCCAGAGGAAAGGCCTAGACAGCAGTGATACTAGGGGCCCGGGCAGTCCTAATAGATTCATGCCCTCCTCACCTAAAGGGGGCGCTCACATAAAAGAGCAGGAAGAAAGAAATGTGTTCCAATCGTGGGAGAGTCAGAGCAGTGGAAACTACAAATCCCAGCCATCCAAACTGTCCCACACATTAGTCCGTGACGCAATGAAAGATGGGAACAGTAGTGAGCAGCAGTGTTTTAGGGAGGAAGTGGCCAGCAAGGAGGAAACCACAAAGAAAATAGTTTACACCGAGTTTGTTGTCCGAGAAAATAGGGATGGCAGTCTAAAAAAAAACTCGGAATCACAAATTCCTATTAGAATACATTCTGGATTCCCAGAAAGTCACCAAACCACCTCATTTAATCTCGATACTTCTGTAAAACTGTGTGATAGGTTAGGATCCCACATACCTACGTTAGCTAGAAACAAGTTACGCAGCGTTTCGCCTGTAGCCCCCACAGACGCTAGTGTCCAGTCAGAAGTAGTGTGTAACGGCATCGATGGCCACCAGGTGGCGTACCTGTCTGACCTGGCGACCCCGGGCGTCCTCACAGACATTAAACCTTTACCTGTTTACGTTAGCATCCAAGTAGGAAAGCAGTACGAGAAGGAAACGTCCACGGGGTACCAGACGATAGTGAGTCATGAGAGTCGGATGGAGACCAGAGGGGCTTTCTACAGCGTCCAGCCCCAGAAACAGAGGAGCCCTGAGGACCACACGCTGGAGCAGAGCCCCGTCACAGAGGAGCTCAGCCTGGCCTCCAGAACGCCAGACTCCGTGATCGGCTCCATGGCCGGAGTGCCTAGTCCCATCCTGGAAGAGTCCGAGGAAGACGAGGGGAAGACCTTCATCTATAAGGAGGCCCCTCGGGAGAAATCCAAACCACCCTCCTCCTCCTCCGTCTCCTCCGTGGAGAGCAGGAGGAGCCAGGAGGTGCAGAGGAAGCAGCAGAAGGAGAAGCGCGTGGCGTACATCGAGTTCCCGCCCCCGCCGCCCTTGGAGGCGGAGCATTCCGACCCGGAGAAGCGTGGCTCGTGTGCCTCGTCGGAGGCGGAGACGGAGATGATGGAGGTGAACCTCCAGGAAGAACACGACCGACACCTGCTGGCAGAGCCAATCATCCGCGTCCAGCCGCCCTCCCCCGTCCCGCCCGGCGCTGAAGACAGCGACTCCAGCGACGATGAGTCCGTCTTCCACCCCATCCCCACCAAGAAATACACCTTCAAGATGGAGGAGGGCCTCGGGGCCGAGCAGCGCCTCAAACCCAAACGGGCCTCCGACAGGGACGCCGCCGCCCACAAAGAGTCTGCAGCCACCATTAACGGAGTGATCAAAGGGGAGGAGTCTGACCCGGAGCCCAATGGGAACGAGCAGTCCATCACAGACTGCTCCATCGCATCCACGGCCGAGTTCTCCCACGACACGGACGCCACGGAGATAGACTCCCTGGACGGATACGACCTCCAGGACGAGGACGACGGGCTGAGCGAACAGGAGCCCAAAACATCCAGCCTCTCCCTGGATGCCAAGACGGGCGAGCGCTCCTTCAGCCAGTCCAAGCTGGAGGTGATCGAGGAGGAGAAGATGGGGAGTGAGGAAGGAGGAGGAGGAGGCAGCCGGAGAAACAGCTCCTCGTCGGCTAAGAGGGAGGGAGAGGAGGAAGACTACACTGTGGAGGGGAGGCACCCAGAGAGGGGGGCAGCGGACACTTACTTTGGCCACCTGGAAGAAGGCCTGAACTCCACCTTCAAAACCAGCACCACCAAGGGCCTGGACTTTGACCCCTGGTCCACCAAAGGGGCCGACAACGAGGGCATGTTCGACCCCAAAACCAAAGACGAGGACCCTAAACCCTTCGGCCTCTCGGTGGACGACAGGTCACAGGCCACGACCCCGGACACGACCCCGGCCCGCACCCCGACAGACGAGAGCACGCCCACGAGCGAGCCCAACCCCTTCCCCTTCCACGAGGGCAAGATGTTTGAGATGACCCGCAGCGGGGCCATTGACATGAGCAAGAGGGACTTTGTAGAGGAGAGGCTGCAGTTTTTCCAGATTGGTGAGCATTCCACTAACAGGAACCCAGGGGGGGGAGAGTCTGCCTCTCAGCCTCCGTCCACAGGGGGCAGTAGAGGCACGGTAGAGAGCAGACTAGGCACCACCAACACCACAGACAGCAGCACTCCAACCACCAACACACCTCCGTCACCACCAGCAGCAACAGCAGCCACCGCAAAGGGCAGCCTCGCCCAGACTGGCATCACCGTCGGCAACGCCCCGCCCACCTCCTCCGGCGATGCCCTGTCCCAGCCCGCGTCCTCGTGCACGATCACGGCCTCTAAGGTCGACCCCAAATTACGCACTCCCATTAAGATGGGCATAGCCGCCTCCGGTACCGTGGCAAAGGACTGTGGAGAGGGGGCGGAGGGAAGATGTGACGTAGCAGAGGGCCAGCCAGTCTCACAGTACGTCAGCTTAGACAGCCAGGCCATGCAGACAGACAACCACAGTAACAATAATAACAACCTGGAGGCCTCCAGCGTGCAGGCCAACTACATCCAGTGTGGCAGCGTGGTGTTTAACCTGCAGTCCTCCTCACAGCCCACGCTGCAGAAAGCCAGACGCATAGAGGCCATGCTCTGTGGCAGGGAGGCCGTGGGGGAGGGGGGAGGAGGCGAGGGGGAGGTAGGGAGCCTTCAGAGAGCAGAGGGGGAGGAGGAGGCGGGGGGGAGAGAGAGTGATGTGAAGCAGCAGCCTAAGTCCAGGCTGCCAGTGAAAGCGTCAGGCTGGTCCTTCCACACTCAGGGCAAGGCCATAGGCAGCCACAAACCCAAACAGGCTGTCAAAGCAGAGGTGAGGAGGAAACGGGCCGAACCCGTCGTGGCTAAAGTAGAACCCAGGTCCAGGATACCCATCAAAGACATGAAGAGGACCAGTGGTAGTGTGAGCGCTAGCGTCCCCATTTCAGTGCAGATCACCCCCAGACCCAGCAGGGCTTTAGGCTGTACCAGAGGAGCCATCCAGCTGCCCTCCAGACCCTCTCAGCCAGGCAGCAGCAGCAGTGGTGTGGTGAAGCCGCAGGCCAGCAGGGTTAGCATACAGCCAGCGGGAGCCCCTCCAGGCAGCCAGGGGGCAGCAGCGAGCCCTAGCGAGGTCTGCCAGCGCACCATCGACTACTTTAAGGGGATTAGTGGGGAGACCATAAAGCTGGTGGAGCGTCTGTCAGATGAGGAGAAACAGAGAGAACAGGAGGAGGAGGACAGCACCTCCCTCTCCGGCGGCACCACGCCCTCCCAGCCCTCCCAGCCCTCCCAGCCCTCGTCCTCCCGTTCAGCCCGCTCCTCGTCCTGCTCTGCCCGCTCAGAAGGATCCGGGGCCGCCACCGCCTCGTCCACGTCCTCCGTGAGGGCTCCGAGCAGCAGGGCTAAGGCGACGTCAGCGGCGGCCTCCGGAGGACAGAGGAGCAGCAGGAAGAGGGCTAGCAGGAGGACTGGGGGGAAGGAGGGAGGAGGAGGAGCAGGAGGATGTCAGGGAGTCTTGGGGACGCGGGGTCCCCCCGTCGCGGAGATCAAGCCTAGTTTGTAACATTTTCACACTATGTTCAAATTCAATAGAAATATGTATTTTTTTATTATATGAGTATACATTGATAGTACTAGCAAATGTTTTATTAGTTGCATGACATAGTTGTGATGGATTGGAATGCCTGTGACGTGGTTTTTTGTCTTTGATATTACTGTGTGTATATCTGAACTAGTGGCTGTGATGTCTTTTTATTTAATGTTGTTGTTTACCTTACACTCTAAAGTCCGTGTTGCCAGACCCTCCTTGCTCTATCCCCCTTTTTCAACCCTCTTGGTAGTTGTGCGAGCATGCCAGCTACAGTGGCTGGTGGGGAGTCCCAGCCCGTTCCCCTCACTCTGAATCTGTCCCTATGTCTGTCCGTTTGTCCGTCTGTCTGTGTGCAGGGAGGCTTCTAAACCTACAGAGCTAGTCTGTCATGTTGTTTTATATTCCATGGTTCAAGTCTTTAAAAGATCATATTAGCCAATATATAGAAGGTTATGGGCATGCTTAGTTGCTATAAATTTGAATCTACCTAGAACCATTCTAGAACATGCTAATGTTGTTTGTTGTTATTATTGATTGATGTTTTTATTTTTTATGAATGTTTTATTTTTGTATGTGTATTTTATGATATTTGTACTGCCTGTGGAGGAGTTAGTGGTCACAAAGTTTTACTGCAGTCGTTTTATTGACACAGTCGTTTGTCGGACAATGGATTCTCCTCTTCTGGCCTGTCTTTCCAAACAATCTTAAATAAGTTTACTTAAATTGACCATTACCCAAAAAGATACGTAATATCAATGTCAAACAAGTAATGTCGATAACATTTAGGGATTTATTTGAACAAAAACCACCATAGTTGGCCATAATAGGATATTCCAGAATTTTCTTTCTATTTTTATCTGGTTCCGTTCTGTGTAGAGCGACTCGCAACCCTCATCCCTAACTATGTATCCCCGCTCCCCTTCAGGTCCTCAAAGCCCGTGTGAGAGAACAGACTTGAGAATGGCCATCGTGGCCGATCACCTGGGGCTCAGCTGGACTGGTACGACCCAATCTGACCCCTTTACTGTGCGTGTGTGTGTGTGTGTGTGAGGGGTGTCTGTCGATCTCCTCTCTATCTCTCTATCATTCTCACTGTCTCCTCCTGTCTACTTCTCCTCTATTTTCCTTGCCACTGCTCTCCACTAAGCTGAACGAAAACCCAGGATGTTGTGTATAGACATCGCCATCTTGTGGTTAAATGTGTTTCCTGCACCTCTGCACAACTTCAGTATGAAAGTCCAGGATTATTTCAATCAGATCCCTGTCTGATCCGAGTCTAACTCTTTTGTGTGTGTGTGTGTGTGTGTGTGTGTGTGTGTGTGTGTGTGTGTGTGTGTGTGTGTGTGTGTGTGTGTGTGTGTGTGTGTGTGCGTGCAGAGCTGGCTCGGGAGATGAACTTCTCTGTGGATGAGATCAACCACGTCCGCGTGGAGAACCCCAACTCTCTGACGGCACAGAGCTTCATGCTGCTGAAGAAATGGGTCTGCAGGGAGGGGAAGAACGCCACCAGTTAGTACTCCCTGTGACTTCTCTATGTCTCTCTCTCTCTCTCTCTCTCTTTGTTTCTTTCCAAAACTGTTATTCATTTCTTTGTTTACAGTTGTAACACTAGGAGACAGAGATTGAGCTGTATGTGTCTGATAGTGATTGCATATGTTTTCATGTCTAAACTGTTGTGGTGTTCTTTTCCTTGTTTGTCCACAGCGGATTCCTTAACTGAAGTGCTGACCAAAGTCAATCGGCTGGATATAGTGACTTTACTGGAAGGCCCCATATTCGACTATGGTAACATTTCAGGCACGAGAAGTTTTGCCGATGATAGCGCTGTTTTCCGGGATCAGGCGGATGGTAAAGTTTAGCTCCATCTAGCTGACCTCTGACCTCAATGACCTCTGACCTCTTCTGTTATCTCCCTTTTTGTAGCTTGCTTTTTTTATTCTGTAGCTTAGCAACCCACCCAAAACCCTTTACTCTTGACAAATTCCTTTTTAGTTTTCAGTTTTAATTCTTTGGCCTAACTACCCTCCTAAGTCCACTGCTCTTACCTATTCCTTTGCTGAAAAGTAATTTTCTTTATTGACAAAAAGGACTATTTATAGTTTGTAATGTGTTCTTCTCTCTATATCATGTTTCCTGTCTTGGTGTTAGCTGTATCTCCTCACTCAGTTTAGCTGTGAGGAGATGGTAGCACCTTCATCTGGTCAGAGCAGGAGATTGGCTATGGGTCACTGCCTGGATTGTTACCTGGAGATAAGCTGTTGCTGTGTCAGGTTACAGTGACTAGACACATGTAGTACTGTGTTTGAAATCACAGGCACACAGGCCATATTACTCAGACACAGAGTATAGTCTGGTCCTGTTGGAATATTACTCAGACACAGAGTATAGTCTGGTCCTGTTGGAATATTACTCAGACACAGAGTATAGTCTGGTCCTGTTGGAATATTACTCAGACACAGAGTATAGTCTGGTCCTGTTGGAATATTACTCAGACACAGAGTATAGTCTGGTCCTGTTGGAATATTACTCAGACACAGAGTATAGTCTGGTCCTGTTGGAATAAGGATATCAAAATGTACATCCTTTTGATCTATTGGACTGTCCGTGTCTGAAAAGCTAACCCTTCAGGTCATGTTACATAGATGTAAAATACATAGAATGAAACTAACTCTCACTAGGACTAGACACATTACATGCTGTAACCATAGTTACCCTGCTGTCACCTGCCAGATGACCTTGGATCTTCCTAAACAGATGTTTGAAGTCCCTTGTGAACCAATAACTCTTTAATTTCCTCCTAATGCATGAGCTGTCGACTCAAAGACCTCATCCAAAGCCCTCCCCTGTGTCTAACACACTACCAGAGATCTCCAAAGACCACACCATTTCACCATTTGGCGTTTTGGGGGGATCTATTTCGATTTTGATAACTTAGACTCTATCTTTTTTTTAAGAGCTCAATTTTGGGATTTAAAACAAAAAGATAATTGATGCTGTGTATTACACAGAGACGGGTGTATCTGGACAAACCTTCTCCAGTCTGGTCTCTGAGAGTGTGGGATGCGGGTTCAGCTGTTTAGGATGAGGTCGTAGAGACCGTTCTACTGCTGCACCTCTAGAGCCTCCAGCCCTCCTTCCTCTACTTCCTCTGAGCCTTCCTCTCATTGGACGAGAGAGACGCTTGCCTCACTCTGATTGGATGAGAGAGCCACTTCCTCTTCCCCTCCGGTACCAGACGACTTCCAGCCTCGCATCGTACTCTGCCCACCCTGACCCCGCCCCTTAACCCCGCCCCTGATGCCACCCCCTGACTCTGCCTCCCCTTGAAACCGGCTCCCTCTCTAGTCTCCTAGAATCCCCCTTCCTCCTCACAGTGCTCTGTAGTCTTCCTCCCTAGTCTCCTAGAATCCCCCTTCCTCCTCACAGTGGTCTGTAGTCTTCCTCTCATGCTGTCATGTTGTCTGTTGTCTGTCCTGCTCTGCTGCCTACCAGGATTCAAACTAACTGTCACTCCATTCAGAATGCTCCAGTCATTCAAACTAACTGTCACTCCATTCAGAATGCTCCAGTCATTCTACTTCTGTCTTCCTTTTCTTTGTCCACTTGTTTCTTTCCTGCAGTACCTTTCCCTTTCCCTGAGACTGTCTCTATTGAGCACAACTTAGACTCCATCCCAAACCTCACCTCCCCTCTCCCTCTGCTCCTACCCCGCGTCTCCCCCACCCCCAACCAGACAGCCCCCTCTCCCCCCTCTGTCCTCCTCCCCTCTCTCCCCTCTGTCCCCTCTCCCCCCTCTGTCCCTCGTCCCTCTGTCCCCCTCCCCCTTGTCCCCTCTTTCTCTTCTGTCCCTCGTCCCCCTGTCCCCTCTCCCCCTCTGTCCCCCTCCCCTCCATCCCCTCTCCCCCTCTGTCCCCCTCCTCCCTGGTCCCCCTCCCCTCCCTCCCCCGCGTGAGCCCCTCTCTCTGCGTCGCTCCTGTAGTTATGACCTCTCTGTCTACGATTTGGACCTTGTACCCCCTGTGGTGTATGATCCACTCCCTGTGACTCCCCGTCTCCCCCATCTCTCCCCCTCAGTCTCCCCCATCCCTCCTCCCTCAGTCTCCCCCATCCCTCCCCCCTCAGTCTCCCCCATCTCTCCCCCCTGAGTCTCCCCCATCCCTCCTCCCCAGTCTCCCCCATCCCTCCCCCCTCAGTCTCCCCCATCCCTCAAACCTCAGTCTCCCCCATCCCTCCCCCCTCAGTCTCCCCCATCCCTCCCCCCCCCCCCCTCAGTCTCCCCCATCCCTCCCCTCTCAGTCTCCCCCTTCTCTCCCCCCTCAGTCTCCACCTTCCCTCAAACCTCAGTCTTCCCCCTCCCTCCCCCCTCAGTCTACCCCATGTCTCCCCCTCAAGTCTCCCCTCTCCCTTCCCCCTCAGTTCTCCAAGCTGAACCCTGGTCAGCTGGTCCGCTGTCCTTCCTCCCCGTTCCTACCTCACCCACACACTCACCCGGTACTGCTCCCTCATCTCCCGTCATCACTGCTGACTCCCCCTCCTCCCCTCCCCCTCCCTCTACCGCTCATCGAGTCATGGTTCCTTAGTAGCTCAGCTGACCAATAGCATTCTGTCACGACCTTCCTCTCTACTCTCACTAGCCAATCAGGTTTGTCCCTGTCCAGGCCCCTCCCCTCCCCCTCTCCGCTCCCTCTCTCCCTCCCCCTGTTCTGGATGTCAGGGTGCCTGTGTGCCCCCCTCCCCTCCAGCCCCCCTCCTCCTCCAGGGCACATCGACCCTTCCACCATGGAGATCTTCATCTAGTGGTGCTCATCCTCCTCTTTCTCCTCCTCCTCTTTTTCTTCCTGTTTAATTGTCTGTGTTGATTGTCATGTGATTGTCTTCAACATGTTCTTCCACCCCTCTCTCTCTCTCTCTTCCTGCTCCTCCTGTCTTTCTCTCTGTTTACAGTCCCTTGTTCCTCTTCTGTTCTTTTCAGTGTGAGCGTGTGTCATTCTAATCCATCTCAGATTATTAGCCTTAATAAACACCACCCACTACACCCACTGCCACCACCTACACCCACCTACAGTACTATAGTTTACACACTGACCCTATATAACACCACCTACCACCACCTACAGTACTATAGTATACACACTGACCCTATATAACACCACCTACCACCACCTACAGTACTATAGTATACACACTGACCCTATATAACACCACCTACACCCACCTACAGTACTATAGTTTACACACTGACCCTATATAACACCACCTACCACCACCTACAGTACTATAGTTTACACACTGACCCTATATAACACCACCTACCACCACCTACAGTACTATAGAATACACACTGACCCTATATAACACCACCTACACCCACCTACAGTACTATAGTTTACACACTGACCCTATATAACACCACCTACCACCACCTACAGTACTATAGTTTACACACTGACCCTATATAACACCACCTACACCCACCTACAGTACTATAGTATACACACTGACCCTATATAACACCACCTACACCCACCTACAGTACTATAGTTTACACACTGACCCTATATAACACCACCTACCACCACCTACAGTACTATAGTATACACACTGACCCTATATAACACCACCTACACCCACCTACAGTACTATAGTATACACACTGACCCTATATAACACCACCTACACCCACCTACAGTACTATAGTTTACACACTGACCCTATATAACACCACCTACACCCACCTACAATACTATAGTTTACACACTGACCCTATATAACACCACCTACACCCACCTACAGTACTATAGTTTACACACTGACCCTATATAACACCACCTACCACCACCTACAGTACTATAGTTTACACACTGACCCTATATAACACCACCTACACCCACCTACAGTACTATAGTTTACACACTGACCCTATATAACACCACCTACCACCACCTACAGTACTATAGTATACACACTGACCCTATATAACACCACCTACCACCACCTACAGTACTATAGTATACACACTGACCCTATATAACACCACCTACACCCACCTACAGTACTATAGTTTACACACTGACCCTATATAACACCACCTACACCCACCTACAATACTATAGTTTACACACTGACCCTATATAACACCACCTACACCCACCTACAGTACTATAGTTTACACACTGACCCTATATAACACCACCTACCACCACCTACAGTACTATAGTTTACACACTGACCCTATATAACACCACCTACCACCACCTACAGTACTATAGTTTACACACTGACCCTATATAACACCACCTACACCCACCTACAATACTATAGTTTACACACTGACCCTATATAACACCACCTACCACCACCTACAGTACTATAGTATACACACTGACCCTATATAACACCACCTACCACCACCTACAGTACTATAGTTTACACACTGACCTTATATAACACCACCCACTGCCACCACCTACATAGTGATCCTATATAACACCACCCACTGCCACCACCGACATAGTGATCCTATATAACACCACCCACTGCCACCACCTACATAGTGATCCTATATAACACCACCCACTGCCACTACCTACATAGTGATCCTATATAACACCACCTACTGCCACCACCTACATAGTGATCCAAAATAACACCACCCACTGCCACCACCTACATAGTGATCCTATATAACACCACCCACTGCCACCACCTACATAGTGATCCTATATAACACCACCCACTGCCACCACCTACATAGTGATCCTATATAACACCACCCACTGCCACCACCTACACGTATATAACCAGTACAGTAGTAACACATAGTGAATCTATATAACACCACCCACTACCACCACCTACAGTAGTACAGACCCATCCTATATAACACCACCTACAGTACTATGGTAAGTATACACACCCATCCTACATAACACCACCTACAGTACTACATAGTGATTCTATGTAACAGTTTTACATAGTGAATCATACACTGTCTAAATAAACACTCACTCGTGACGGTCTCGTATAGAATCACATCACTGAGTAATAACTAGGCAGCAGACTAGCGTGCCAGACATCACTGAGTAATAACTAGGCAGCAGACTTAACGTGCCAGACATGACTGGGTAATAACTAGGCAGCAGACTTAACGTGCCAGACATCACTGGGTAATAACTAGGCAGCAGACTTAACGTGCCAGACATGACTGGGTAATAACTAGGCAGCAGACCTAACGTGCCAGACATCCCTGAGTAATAACTAGGCAGCAGACTTAACGTGCCAGACATCACTGGGTAATAACTAGGCAGCAGACTTAACGTGCCAGACATCACTGAGTAATAACTAGGCAGCAGACTTAACGTGCCAGACATGACTGGGTAATAACTAGGCAGCAGACTTAACGTGCCAGACATGACTGAGTAATAACTAGGCAGCAAACTAGCGTGCCAGACGTCCCTGAGTAATAACTAGGCAGCAGACTAGCGTGCCAGACATCCCTGAGTAATAACTAGGCAGCAGACTTAACGTGCCAGACATGACTGAGTAATAACTAGGCAGCAGACTTAACGTGCCAGACATCACTGAGTAATAACTAGGCAGCAGACTTAACGTGCCAGACATGACTGAGTAATAACTAGGCAGCAGACTTAACGTGCCAGACATCACTGAGTAATAACTAGGCAGCAGACTTAACGTGCCAGACATGACTGAGTAATAACTAGGCAGCAGACTTAACGTGCCAGACATCCCTGAGTAATAACTAGGCAGCAGACTTAACGTGCCAGACATCACTGGGTAATAACTAGGCAGCAGACTAGCGTGCCAGACATCCCTGAGTAATAACTAGGCAGCAGACTAGCGTGCCAGACATCCCTGAGTAATAACTAGGCAGCAGACTAGCGTGCCAGACATCCCTGAGTAATAACTAGGCAGCAGACTAGTGTGCCAGACATCCCTGAGTAATAACTAGGCAGCAGACTTAACGTGCCAGACATCACTGGGTAATAACTAGGCAGCAGACTTAACGTGCCAGACATCACTGAGTAATAACTAGGCAGCAGACTTAACGTGCCAGACATGACTGGGTAATAACTAGGCAGCAGACTTAACGTGCCAGACATGACTGAGTAATAACTAGGCAGCAGACTAGCGTGCCAGACATCCCTGAGTAATAACTAGGCAGCAGACTAGCGTGCCAGACATCCCTGAGTAATAACTAGGCAGCAGACTTAACGTGCCAGACATGACTGAGTAATAACTAGGCAGCAGACTTAACGTGCCAGACATCACTGAGTAATAACTAGGCAGCAGACTTAACGTGCCAGACATGACTGAGTAATAACTAGGCAGCAGACTTAACGTGCCAGACATCACTGAGTAATAACTAGGCAGCAGACTAGCGTGCCAGACATCACTGAGTAATAACTAGGCAGCAGACTAACGTGCCAGACATCCCTGAGTAATAACTAGGCAGCAGACTAGCGTGCCAGACATCACTGAGTAATAACTAGGCAGCAGACTAGCGTGCCAGACATCCCTGAGTAATAACTAGGCAGCAGACTAACGTGTGGTCATGCTGTATTTTTTCTGTCACACGTGCCAGCTAGGAAGCTGTTCAAAGATGAGACTTACATTTGGCAGGGCTGTCCGAGAGGATCGATGTCCATTTGTTATTCTTGATTTTGTGTTTCACAGCAGCTATTTCTTCATTGAAACATAATCATATCTGTCATATAATAATGACAGTCATATCAGCAGCTAATTCTGTGGTGTTTTGAAGAAACATCCTGTTATGTGTGATAGTTATTATGGTCTGTGTGTCAGCCTTAGACACCAGTGTCACCTCTAGTGTGTGTTTACGTACACACTCCACATGGCACTCAAACACTGTGTGTGTGTAGATACACACTCAAACACTGTGTTTAGATACACACTCCACATGACACTCAAACACTGTGCCAGTGCCGACATTACACAGTCCCATATGTGCCAGTCTGTCTCTGTGTGTGTGTGTGTGTGTGTGTGTGTGTGGAGGAATGTGTCTCATCTGTTAGATTATGTGTGTGTGTGTGGGTGGCAGTTGTCAGGCATGCGTTTATTCATTGTGGTTTGGTTTTCCTGCTGTTGTCATGTGCTTCCATGCATCAGTGTGTCTCTCTGTCACCCCACCCCCACCCCGCTGCAGATTACCAGAGCATCCTAGCGGAGCTGCAGTCCCCCGCCACTCTGCGCTCCAATCCCCACTTCCTGGACCCCGAATTCCCCCTCACCCCTCTCCTCACCCCGGCCCTGTCCCCCGTTCACTCCCACCCAGACCCGGCCTTGCTCATAGAACCCCCTCATCCATCCCAGGTCATGCCCCAGCTGTGGGCCCAGCTCCACCCACAAACAGAGAGCCCTGTTCAGGCAGAGCCCCAACTCCAGCCCCAGGCTTCTCCTCAGGCCCAGTCTGACCCTCCGTCAGCACAGGAGCACCGCGTGGATCTGGAGACGCCCCCTCAGAGCCCGCCCAGACCCTGCGAGCTCAACCTCCCCGTGCCCATATTTGTCCTTCCTGAGCCCGCCCCTATCAGGAAGCCCCTCATAGCGGTCAACGACAAGCTGATTGGTGACTATGAAGACGAGGGGTCAAGGGTCGTGGGCTTCAACCACATGCACAGGTCCTTCTCCTCCCCGGAGAAGAGCGACCTGGAAATGTCCTACAACACTTCCTCATCCCCTTCCTCATCATCACCCTCCCCTTCCTCCCCTGAGCAGAACTGGCCGTGTGTGCAAAGTGCTGCTATAGAGGATGGAGGGATGACCAGGGAGAGAAAAGAAGTGATAGATGAGCTTAAGAGAGTGATAGAACAGGGGGAGGTGAAGGGGAAGGGGCTAGCGGAGGAGAGAGGACAAACAAAGGAAAGTGATAAAGAGCTGGAAGGAAAGAGGGAGGAAGGGATTACGGATGGCCAGAGGTTATTAAAGGAGAATATAATGGTGGTGGGAGTGAGGGATGAATCTGAGGAGGAAAAGGGGAAAAGCAGTGAGCTGAAGCCAGAGAAGGAGGAGGACAGTGTGTCGGTGGTAGTCGTGGAAACAGAGGAGAGGAGGCGGGTCATATCTCAGGAAGTAGCTACGGTGGCTGGGTTGGTCCACACAGAAAAAGGGTTTGACCAGGAAATGGAAGGTAAGGTAGAGAAGGTTGTGTTGGAGGGTGGAGGTGGAGAACAGGAGAGGATGGCAGAGGGGAGGCTGGAGAGGGGGGAGGGGACACAGGACAGAGATGGAGGTGTAGGAGAGGAGGATGAGGGGAAAAGAGTAAAAGATGAAGAGATGGAGGAAGGAGGGGTGAATGGTGATGGTAAAAGAGTGAAAGATGAGAGGGAAGGTCTGGAGGAGGGAGGAGTGGACCCAGAGCATGCTGAGGAGGAGGAGGGTCAGAGAGGGAGAGGAGCCGGGGTTGATGAAGAGCAGGCTTCCCCCTCCAGCCCCCAGACCTCCCCTCAGGCCTGGGCTGTAGCTCTCACCAGACTCCAGCCACCCAGCTCCAACGAGGAGGAAGAAGAGGAGGAGGAGGAGCTGCCCCTGGAGGAGCTGAAGACGGAGGGAGACTCGGAGGAAGAAAAGGAGGAAGAGGAGAGGACGGAGGAAAAGGAGCAGGAGAATCTGACGCAGGTGGAACAAGCAGAAAAAGCCCTTTGTTTACTTCCAGGTTGGCACGGCGATTCGTCCAGCGTCAACGTTGATCCGGCCACGCCCAGTGGACTCAGTCTGGGCTCCGATCTGCTGGAGCGACCGGAGAACAGGTTAGTTGTCCCGTCGAGGTTAGTGTCAAGTTAAGTTAAAGTTATGTGTTTAGCACATTTCATCCATGTAAGCAATACAATTTGCTTTACACAAGGCAAGCAGAAGCACACAAGGCAAAAAAATTAAAAAAATTAAAGGATAAGAAGAAACAATTCAGCGTGAAGCATTTTTTATCTATATTTACAAGTAGTCAGGCTTGGAGCGAGTCTCAGATCTTCTGGAAGTGGCTTCCAGCTATTGGTTGCATAGTAGCTTAAATGAAAAATCAAAAAGAAAGAAGAGATTTGTAAGATTTCATCATAATCATTATTTAATATTTTATTTGTCCACAGCCAAGACATTTCCAGCGACTCGGTCACTTCTTCCTCCAGGGCCGAATCAGGGAGAACCAGGAACAATGACAACCAATCACAGCTCGCGCCGAAGGACAGGTCACTTCCTGGTTCACGAGACTCAGCCAATGGAGTAAGGAGCCATGACAGCACCAGGAAGGAGGAGGGGAAGTTGGTGTCAGAGAAAAAAGTCCAGGTAATGAAAAGCTCATGATTATGAGTGTGAACAAACACTATCTTTATGGTTTGTATGTGCAATCTGATTCCAAGAGGGAGAAATACTCATATCACTTCATTACAGCAGTACTGGAAAGCAACACTTCTACATGTCCTTATCATACTTTCTGTTTCGTGACAGAGACACCTGTTGTGTATGTTTGAATGTAATGATGTAATGTTTAATATGCTGAGTGTTTGAAGCCTGTAGGTCTGAGGGTCTTGCTGACAACAAGGCAGTGTGTAATCTAAAAGTCTTCATTAACGTTGTTTATTTACTGTGTAACCACATAAGAGTGATCATTAACGTTGTTTATTTACTGTGTAACCACATAAGAGTGATCATTAACGTTGTTTATTTACTCTATGTTGTTGTTTACCACGTCGCTCCTCAGCAACGTGTTAGTAACGACTCCGGTTCTGACGAGGAACAGACCGTTACCACGCGCGTGTTCCGTCGCCGGGTCATTCTGAAGGTAGCTCGGTCCGACCCAAAGGGTTCTGGACTGGTTTCACTCTCTGCCGCAAGGGGGAGTTGAACCTAGAACTTAGAACTACTCTGATTGGCTGGCTAGATACAGGGATCGGGTTTGCGTTGGTCTGCTCTGGTTAGCTGTGGTCTGCTTTGGTGTGGTTTGGTGTGGTTTGGTTTGGCTTCCAGTGTATTACTATGCGGCTTGTCAGGAATTGGCTTCTCCTCTACGCCTTAGAGATCACTGTGCTGAAGATCTGCATTTGTCTGCAGTGTGTGTGTGTGTGTGTGTGTGTGTGTGTGTGTGTGTGTGTGTGTGTGTGTGTGTGTGTGTGTGTGTGTGTGTGTGTGTGTGTGTGTGTGTGTGTGTGTGTGTGTGTATATATATGTGCATCCTGCTCTCATTGTCTTTCATCCAGAGACCTGTGTGGGTGTCTCTTATCAGCCTGTCTGCTATAGGACACGCTCATGAACAATTCAACAGTGTCCTCTACATCTCTACATATCTAAATCTCTACATCTCTGTGTCTCTGGGTCTCTGGATCTCTGGGTCCCTGGGTCTATGTCCTCTACATCTCTGGGTCTCTGGGTCTCTGGATCTTTGGCTCTCTGGGTCTCTGGGTCTCTGTCCTCTACATCTCTGGGTCTCTGGGTCTCTGGATCTTTGGGTCTCTGGGTCTCTGGGTCTCTGTCCTCTACATCTCTGGGTCTCTGGGTCTCTACATGTTTGGGTCTCTGGATCTCTACATCTCTGGGTCTCTGGGTCTCTACATGTTTGGGTCTCTGGGTCTCTAGATCTCTGGGTCTCTGGGTCTCTGGCTTGGTGTCTGTATTACCAGTGAAGCTTTGGTCCCCTGTCTAAACAACAATCCTTCTGGAAATAAACTAAACAGCATAGACCAATACATGACTTCATAATTAAATAAACCCCAAATTCTAGTTTCACATGCCTTGAGAAAGTATTCCCAAAGAGCTGGGATAGTTGGTGAGGCTGGTTGGGTTTGGTGTCCTAACGAGAGGTCTTTCCAGGGCGAGCAGGCTGTGGATGTCCCCGGAGAGTCAGTGACGGAGGAACAGTTTGTAGATGGAGACGGCAACCTGGTCACCAGAAAAGTACGTCCGTCCGAGTGTGTGTCATCCCCCCCCCCCCATCTCTCGCTCTCTCTCTCTCTCTGTCTCTATGTATGTCTCTCTCTCTTTCTCTCTCTCGCTCTGTCTCTCTCTCTCTCTCTCTCTCTGTCTCTATGTCTCTATGTATGTCTCTGTCTCTCTCTGTGTTTCTCTCTTTCTCTCTCAGTGTGTGTCTCAGTCTTTCTCTCTCCCTCTATCTCTCTCCATTCACTGTTTCACACCTCACTACGGATGTGAGTTGAACCAAACAGGCCTCAAGGATCCAGCCCTATTCAGCCTTTATGAACAGGATGTTAGAGTTTGATGTTCTGCCCATACTGCTTCATTGAAATGATTGATTCTTTTTAATGACCAGTTAAGACTTGCTGAGCGTCGCTACTCACACACACACACACACACACACACACACACACACACACACACACACACACACACTCTCTCTCTCACACCCACAAAACACTCTCACACACACACACACACACACACACACTCTCTCTCACACCCACAAAACACTCACACGCACACACACACACACACACACACACACACACACACACACACACACTCTCTCTCTCTCTCTCTCACACACCCACAAAACACTCTCTCTCACACACACACACACACATTTGTCAGTGAGACCTCGATCAGACTTGTAGCTGAACCACATTCTAACAGGCTGCTCTGTACAGCATTACCCTCTTACATCCTCCTGTCCTATAAAACTACACATCCCTCTCTGCTCTGTCTGTCGCCCGTGTCACTTCCTGCTTGTTTCCTAGGTGATTAGAAAGGTCATCCGACGGGTGTCCACCTACATGCCCGAGGACAAGAGACAGGATGAGGGTGGGCGGGACCACGGTACCCCCTGGCCCAATCACGACCCCTTCCAGCAAGAGGCGGAGCTAGAGGTTGGCATGACAACAGCCAGGCGGCAGCATGGCTGGTTTTGAGTGGCGTTTGAAGTTGTCTGAGGCCTGGATAGAAAGTTTCTGTCCAGTTGAATAAAGAGTTCCTGTTTGTAAAACATATCCGTAGGGCATGCAGCGCTATGCGTACCATAGGTCATGACCCTTACAACAAAAACCAAACCAAACCATCCCGCTTCAACGTAGATAGGACCCTGATCACAACACCACGACGCTTCTAATGGAGCTGAAGGTGATGTCTGACAGATGGTGTCACCACTCTTCCAGTCTCTGGATTAGGGTTAGAGGTGAGGTTAAGGGATTCCAGGTTAGGATAGAGGGGTTAGAGGTGAGGTTAAGGGATTCCAGGTTAGGATAGAGGGGTTTGAGGATTATGCTGCTGCTTTGTGCTCCAGCACGCACGCCACGCGGAGGTGTCACTCGTCTTTAGTTTGGTGTGCACCCTCAGCGTGTGCCGTACAACAGGAGAGATGCTTTGGCTTTTAATGTGACTGGATCCTGTTTCTCTGAGGGGGGCTTTTAATGTGACTGGATCCTGTTTCTCTGAGGGGGGCTTTTAATGTGACTGGATCCTGTTTCTCTGAGGGGGGCTTTTAATGTGACTGGATCCTGTTTCTCTGAGGGGGGCTTTAAATGCGACTGGATCCTGTTTTTCTGAGGGGGGCTTTTAATGCGACTGGATCCTGTTTCTCTTATGGGGGCTTTTAATGCGACTGGATCCTGTTTCTCTGAGGGGGGCTTTTAATGCGACTGGATCCTGTTTCTCTGAGGGGGGCTTTTAATGCGATTGGATCCTGTTTCTCTGAGGGGGGCTTTAAATGCGACTGGATCCTGTTTCTCTGAGGTGGGCTTTAGCACCTCACCGTAAATCATTCAGTTACCGCTCCTAATGTATTCAAATTACAGTTTGGTTCAGAGGAAAATAAATTGAGGATAAAAGATTAATGACTTAAGAGGATAAGGGGTTAATAAAATAAGAACATATGATTAGAGATTAGAGATTAATGAAGTAATTAAATATGAGGCCAGGGGGTTAACATTTAAATGTGATGGAACTTAACAGAGATGGCCACTCAGAAGCATTGGAACTAACATTTTGGAGTGCTGTGTTTTTTGAGTGTGTGTTTGTTTTCGGGTGGTGTGTTTTGGAGTGGTGTTCCTTTGTGGTGGTGTGTGTTTTTGGTTGCTGTGTGTTTGTAGGGGGGTGTTCATGTTGAGTTAGTGCAGCATAACCCCTAGGTGAACCTTTGCTTCCGCGCTGGCTCCAGCCTAAACTGTTTGCCATCGATGCAGAAAATCAAGCTGTTTGGGTGGGTAACAAAGGACAGAGCTTATATGAAATACCCATGGAAAATACTACTCTGTTTGACCTAATCATAAAGTGATACTGTTTGTAAGCTTTTAGGTTTCCAGCTCTGGCTCTGCTTGGTGTTGGTGTGTCTAACCCTAACAACAAGCTGCTCTGTGTGTGTGTGTGTGTGTGTGTGTGTGTGTGTGTGTGTGTGTGTGTGTGTGTGTGTGTGTGTGTGTGTGTGTGTGTGTGTGTGTGTGTGTGTGTGTGTGTGTCTCTGAGGGCTCCTACCTCTCCCTCAGGTGGATGGTTTCATGTGTTCTGTCCTCTGAACCTCTCTGCTCTCACCTTTGACATCTCTCCTCAGACTGGTTCAACTTACTGCGGCTGTGTGTGTGTTCTCATAGACCTTATCTAATCAATACACTGTGTGTGTGTGTGTGTGTGTGTGTGTGTGTGTGTGTGTGTGTGTGTGTGTGTGTGTGTGTGTGTGTGTGTGTGTGTGTGTGTGTGTTTGTGTGTGTGTGTCCACAGCAGGGAGATGGAGCAAAAAGCAGGAGAAAAGAAGAGAGGAAGTCTGGAGAGAAGAAGCTCCATTCGTAGGGGAATGCTCTGTTCCATGAGGTAATAATACCCATCAATACACCTAACTCTACTTTACTCTACTAAACTCTACTCTGCTCTACTTTATTCTACTAAACTCTACTCTACTCTGCTCTACTAAACCATACTATACTCTACTTTACTCTGCTCTGCTCTACTTTACTCTACTAAACTCTACTCTACTCTACTCTGCTCTGCTTTACTCTACTAAACTCTACTCTGCTCTACTCTACTCTGCTTTACTCTACTAAACTCTACTCTGCTCTACTCAGCTCTACTCTTCTAAATTCTACTCTACTCTACTCTACTCTACTCTGCTCTACTCTACTATACTCTATTCTACTCTAATCTACTCTGTTCTACTCTATTATACTGCACGTCTCGTTCCTGTGCTTTAGCTCTCTCCATCCCTACAGCCAGCAGATCCATTATGACTAACTAGCCCTCAGTGAAAGGCTGACTTCTGTTTATTCTGCTCTGGCACCATTTCTACAATGGCCAGCGTGGTGTGTGTACTTATGTGTGTGTGCGGGGAACAGGGTAGAAGGTCGGTGTGTGTGCTTGTGTGGGCGGAGTGTGTGTGTCATCAGTATGGGTCTCTGTTAGGGTTGTGTTAGTGGGAGAGGAGTGTGTGTGTGTGTGTGTGTGTGTGTGTGTGTGTGTGTGTGTGTGTGTGTGTGTGTGTGTGTGTGTGTGTGTGTGTGTGTGTGTGTGTGTGAGCGTGCGTGCGTGCGTGCGTGCGTGCGTGCGTGCGTGCGTGCGTGCGTGTGTGTGTGTTATGACTCAATGACACAGTCCCAGAGAGCGACAGGGACAATGATCAGAGCACACCTCAGCAGTAAACTGTCCCCCAGTCACACTCTGAGGCTTTGTCTCCAAAGCCCACCTCGTACCATCCACACACCCTGCTTTGTTCACAGAGGGGTTCAAAACACAAGGCTGGGTTTCTGCTCGCTCCCTTTGCTCATCTCCCACTGATGTGTTTCTCTGTGTGTGTGTGTGTGTGTGTGTGTGTGTGTGTGTGTGTGTGTGTGTGTGTGTGTGTGTGTGTGTGTGTGTGTGTGAGTGAATCATTCCCTTTAATAGCATAACTGATGCCCCCCCCCACGCACACACATACATACAAACACACACACACACACACACACACACACACACACACACACACACGTGAGCTCTCTTTGTTATCGTTCTGACTGGATGGTTTCCACAGCAACCAGAGTCACCATAACAGCAGCACAGTGACTGTTAAATAGTACTGGCTGTGTTGACGTGTTTACTTTGAATAGCCCAAATGAGGAAAGAACATTAAGATCCCATTCCATCAGCTCATAAGATGAGGTGTCTGTTTAGGGTTGTAGCATGTCGTAAGGAAACATGCCAAATTGTCCAAATTCTTAAGCATAACAATGCAGTAATCATTCACTAGACGTGATGATTGTCTTATTTCCTGTGTTTCCGCGTGTTGCAGGTGTGTTTAGGTACCTTCTGTGTGCACTGCAGTTAGAGTTACAGAGGGAGGAACAGCTCACACCACCAGAGTTTCAGCCAATGGTGCATTCTGCAACTTCCCACTTCAAACGCATGGTTTTCCAGCCAGAGGACCCTACAGAGCATGAGCATGACAAAAACAAAACTCACTTCTTGTCAATCAAAGGATCTGGGATGATCTCACTTCCTGTCTGTAGACCTGGAGGACGATTCTGCTTCCTGTTTGGTTGACCTAAAGTGGTGCCATTTGTCCACAGCTGTAGTGAAAGCTTTTGAGGAGCGTTGATTTGAACAACCATAAATGAACTCGCTGGCTTTCAAAGGATCCACAGGTCCAACTGGACACATACTTCCCCTGTGACCACAGATGGCACACAAGATAATTCAAATTAATTGACGGAGGATGAAAAGAAAGAAAACAAAAAAATGACAGAAAAACCCCACCAGGAACACTTCTGATCCCCTTCGGACACTCTCGCCTTATAGCCCTATCTCAACCATTCATGTTAGGATGTACATTCTTTGGGGTTGCTGTTCCAACCCCCCCCCCCCCTTTTCCTTTTTAAAAACCTTAAAATGACACAAAGGCTTTTTCTGTACATAAAATAACAACATGATTAAAAAAAAACTTGCGTTACAGGTTGAGAAGTCATTGAGAGGAGTGAACTTTACAAGTGCTTTCTAAATGTGTTCATGGGGTTTCACTTGTAAGGACGACTTTGAGTGTTCCCTGTTCTTGTATAATTCATTATTATCATAGCAGGTTTAATATTTGTATATGAAAAAAGCTGGTTCGATTTTAACAGAGGAAATTTCCAGAAAAACTCTTCTGTATATTTCCTTAATTCCCAAAGTGGGAATTTATCTAATCCTGCGAAAGCGGTCTTTCAGAGTACTCATATTTTCATGCATGCTGTTGACTTTATTTTAAGTACAATTTTTACAAGTTTGCAAACACTGTATTAAATCAGGAACTCCAACCCCTTTATAAATCTTCACAATATAATATAGTCACAACATTTGTCATCAGTTTTACATTTTAAATCTACAAAATCAAAAACCATATTCTGTGAAGGAAGAGGAAGGATGGTTTGAAGAAGAATTGGTTCTTTTATCTTCCTGTAGGTTTACTGTGTTTGTCTCTCTATGTAAAACGGAAGGGCAGATTCTGCTCAGAGAAAGAAGAACTCATCTGAATGTAGATTCTAGTAGGTTGGCTGGTAAAATTAGAAATGTAATGTGTGTTTTGCCATATGGTGTAGGAGTCTGTGTTCGCTGTAAGGCTGTTTGTAAACGTTTTAGCAGTGTGTCGGTTTGGTTTTAATATCAACGACTGCTGTGGCTTTCATGACAAACGGGCATTTTATTGTCTTTTTTGTTTTTGGGTGAAATATTTCCTTAAGTTTAATCTTTACTCACAATAATGATGATACATAAAGACATTATTTGATTGTAGCTCTTAAATATGTAGACAAAAAACACTGGACGGTCAAACGTTTATTTAAGCATTGAATAAATTGTGTTTAAATCTGAAACTGTGTGATCTTTTTAGGTTTGGGAATCTGTAGAATGCAGTGTCTAAACATAGCATTGCTTTTGATAGCTCCTTGGCAAATATTGCTTTGCGTTTCGATCAACTCTTTGTATTGGTTTGACTAGATGCCCATTTAGTATACTGTAGGTGTGGAGTTACACTGATGATGACTTAAGGGCTTTTTCCAATCGGTGGGCGGTGGGGGGGGGGGGGGGGCACGAACCCTGACCTCTGCCTAAAGCCATGTATATTTACTGACCTCTTCATTCAGGGACAATCCACCTATAGGGAGCGGTTGGCTTGTTTTTGAAACAGACGGCTGGCTGTGAGTCGTGATAGCCTATTGAAAAGGTGTTGTACCACTCCTCTGCCATGTCCTATGCAGGTCCACTACCAGCCGATTGGAAAAACCCTGAAACATGTCCTATGCAGGTCCACTACCGGCCGATTGGACAAACCCCTGAATCATGTCCTATAGGTCCACTACCGGCCGATTGGACAAACCCCTGAAACATGGCGAGCGCTGATATGTAGGAACAGACTTCCTTTCTGAGACGAGTGAAGTGGTTGATGGTGTTTCTCCCCTCTCCCCTACTAATCTCCAACGCCCACAGAATCCTTTCACACTGCTTGAAGTGTATATTTCAGAATCCTTTCACACTGGCTGAAGTGTACATTTTTGTCCAATTTGTTTGATATGTGTTTTCACCTGATGATCTGATTTTTTCGATGTACAATTCTTACTAACCGGTTGGAGCCATAGAAATGTATTCTAGCACTTAGGCTTTTGAAGGTCTTCTTTGAGGGTCTATAGCTGCAATGACGCCACCACAAAATGTTTCAGATGTCTTCAAAAATCTATCTGCAAAAAAAACCTAAATAAAAATGCATTGATTTTGCAATCTGTTGTTTTCTGACCCCTCCACCCCCCTCACACACACACCCACACACACCCTCTCTCTCATCTGCACTCCACACATACACCCACACATATACAAAATGATCACGATTATATCTTGTGCCATTAGTTAATGGTCAATAACCTATTGCCAATTAATTGTCCCACCCTACTACAGTATAAAATGTGGTGGCCTGTTTTACCACAATCACATTTCTTAATACAATCTTACCACTATCCTTTTGTGACAATATGCAGCAGGGGGTAAATAATGAATGTCTACTATCAAAAGTTTAGATGCAAAGACTAACGTTAGCACAAAGGCGGACTAGAAAACCATTACATTTTGGTTTCATTGTTTGTTAGATTAAATTAAGCGGCCTTACCAATTACCACAAGGTTTCACGTGCAGTATTAATGAGTTTAAAAAAAAAATTTAGGGGAGAAGGGAAGGGGGCAGTGTCCCTCTAATACTGAGCGTGTACACCTCTTTCAACCCCCTCAGTTGGTGTGTTTTGGCAAAGCAACCAATAAAGAACAATGTAGTGAACATCAATGTCCCTTCAAATAAGGCAGAGGCTAAGGGAATAATACAACTACACTGAAAACAGAAATGGCGGGAGAGTTGGGATAGCGAATTAAGGGAAGACGTACAGTTTACAAAGGAAAGTGGGCGGAGAAAGGAGAGAGAGAGGGGACACTGCAGGCTGTGATTGGGATATACAGGACTAAATTCAACATTGCACATTGTAAGTATAGAGAATGGAAAACTTGATCATTGCCAGGAGAGACAGAGCAAGGCATGTTTAAAGCAAGTACATTTTATGAGTGACAAAAAGAGAGGTACGGAGAGAGAATGTTAAAATAAATGTAGAGATAATGCTTAATAATTCAGTAGAATATGTAAGGTATAGGTCTTTTCCCGTTATTTGAGAAAGAGAGGGTTAGAAAGGAGGATTTAGTGTTACTTTCCCGATACACACCAGTTTCGTGGGTGGCGGTAAGACTCCAAAAATTGGTTGTCAATCGCCAATAAAAATTCGAAGAAGTAGAAGGAGAAGAAGAATTACCACAAGATGACGCTATTTTGATACGCGAGATCAAGGTCGCACCGTGGACAGTTCCAAAATTTCCCCTGCGCTGCCTTTTTCGCTCCACAAACACTGCAGCTGCCGTCTCCTCGCAATACCGTTGCACAACCATGGCGGACAGTGCGAGTGAAAGCGACACAGACGGAGCTGGGAGCAGTTCGGCCACCCCGATGTCATCCTCGGCTTCAAATCCGGGCAAGCCGAATATAGTTATCTCACAGTTTCGTTTAGAGGAACTAACGAACCGCCTGGCTTCACTACAACAGGAGAACAAAGTTCTGAAAATTGAGCTGGAGACGTTCAAACTCAAGTGCAAAGCCCTGCAGGAGGAGAATCGGGACCTTCGCAAAGCTAGCGTCACCATTGTGAGTAGCTAGCTAAATTACCTAGCTGGAAAGCTAGCAGCTAAAATGCTAACTAACGTAAATGGTGTGCTTACGAACTAACGTTAGCTAACATTATCATAATGTGAGATGACCAACTAGTAGTAGCTTGTTAGTTTATCGTATTTGCAGTTAAATTGTCTTGCTAGTAATTATGTTTACATTCGATTGTGTTCAACCGTAAACTCGGCCACTTGCAAACATTAGCCATCAAGCTAATACAAGCTAGCTGACATGCACCTTACAATTTGCGTTAGCTTACGTTAGCAATTAGAGCTAAGGTTAATTTCACAACTTGTTCATGTAGATTGTGTAACGTCTACTAGTTATAACACTAGTTGTTTCCTAGGGATTGATAATTGAAGCTACGCATCTGTGTCCCTGTGACAGTGACGTTAGCAACCCATGCATAGTAACGTACATCTTCATTGCGCAAGTTACATTTCTTTCTGATCAAATTATCGTTGATAATGATTAGCTTATGGTGACAGTTGAGCAAACGTTAGTTTACGCAGCATTTTTACAGCGAACTCTACTTGTCAATTGTGAACACCATGTTCTAACTCAATATAGTGACGTGCGTTATACATCCAGTTTAAATCAGACATTTGGTCAGACTACTAGACCGATGGCTATGCAGCATATGTGTGTTCGTGTTTAGTTAATATGTCTGGCTTTAAAACCGGTGATGTTCATGGTTTGGCACTTAAAGGTGCGATATAAAAGTCTAACCCAAAGTTGAAAATCTACCAGTTTCGGAGATTAAGTGGTTAACCATCTACCACGTCGACCTAGCTCGTTAACTAAACACTATCACACGTTCTCTCATCCTCCTTTTAGATGGATTAACTATTTACTGTCCATTGTTTTCCCCAATGTACTTGAAATAAGTTATGGCTTTGGCCTTTGATTCTCGCTGACAATGAATATCAAATTGAATAATGTCTGTGAGAGATTTGTGTGGATGGAGAATATGATAGTGGATGGCACCCCATAGCTATGTGTCGACATGCATGTGAATTACAAAGACATCTGCTAGGATTTCGATACTGTGTAACATTGGCGAGAATAACCCCTTCTCGTTTTCACTTCTCCGCTCCACACCACACCACACCACTCCTTGGCTCCTGTGTGTGTGTGTGTGTGTGTGTGTGTGTGTGTGTGTGTGTGTGTGTGTGTGTGTGTGTGTGTGTGTGTGTGTGTGTGTGTGTGTGTGTGTGTGTGTGTGTGTGTGTGTGTGTGTGTGTGTGTGTGTGTGTGTGTGTGTGTGTGTGTGTGTGTGTGTGTGTGTGTGTGTGTGTGTGTGTGTGTCTGTCTGTCTGTCTGTCTGTCTGTCTGTCTGTCTGTCTGTCTGTCTGTGTGTGTGTGTGTGTGTCTGTCTGTCTGTCTGTCTGTCTGTCTGTCTGTCTGTCTGTCTGTCTGTCTGTCTGTCTGTCTGTCTGTCTGTCTGTCTGTCTGTCTGTCTGTCTGTCTGTCTGTCTGTCTGTCTGTCTGTCTGTCTGTCTGTCTGTCTGTCTGTCTGTCTGTCTGTCTGTCTGTCTGTCTGTCTGTCTGTCTGTCTGTCTGTCTGTCTGTCTGTCTGTCTGTCTGTCTGTCTGTCTGTCTGTCTGTCTGTCTGTCTGTCTGTCTGTCTGTCTGTCTGTCTGTCTGTCTGTCTGTCTGTCTGTCTGTCTGTCTGTCTGTCTGTCTGTCTGTCTGTCTGTCTGTCTGTCTGTCTGTCTGTCTGTCTGTCTGTCTGTCTGTCTGTCTGTCTGTCTGTCTGTCTGTCTGTCTGTCTGTCTGTCTGTCTGTCTGTCTGTCTGTCTGTCTGTCTGTCTGTCTGTCTGTCTGTCTGTCTGTCTGTCTGTCTGTCTGTCTGTCTGTCTGTCTGTCTGTCTGTCTGTCTGTCTGTCTGTCTGTCTGTCTGTCTGTCTGTCTGTCTGTCTGTCTGTCTGTCTGTCTGTCTGTCTGTCTGTCTGTCTGTCTGTCTGTCTGTCTGTCTGTCTGTCTGTCTGTCTGTCTGTCTGTCTGTCTGTCTGTCTGTCTGTCTGTCTGTCTGTCTGTCTGTCTGTCTGTCTGTCTGTCTGTCTGTCTGTCTGTCTGTCTGTCTGTCTGTCTGTCTGTCTGTCTGTCTGTCTGTCTGTCTGTCTGTCTGTCTGTCTGTCTGTCTGTCTGTCTGTCTGTCTGTCTGTCTGTCTGTCTGTCTGTCTGTCTGTCTGTCTGTCTGTCTGTCTGTCTGTCTGTCTGTCTAAGTGTTTGTGCCAGCCTTCTACTGCAATGTAGCTCTTGAGTCATGAGGGGAAGGCTGTTTCCTGCTCAGCTGGCAGCCCTCACTGCAGCAGATGTTTATTAGGCTGAATGTGTGTTTTAGCATGCTGCCACACTTGCATGCTTTTCATTCTGTGTGTGTGTGTGTGTGTGTGAGTGAAATGTAGCCCCAAAACAGTGTTAGATTTGATTTGATTGTCCACAGACATGACCTTTTTTCCTCAAATTTGTGTGTGTGTGTGTGTGTGTGTGTGTGTGTGTGTGTGTGTGTGTGTGTGTGTGTGTGTGTGTGTGTGTGTGTGTGTGTGTGTGTGTGTGTGTGTGTGTTTTCAGCAAGCCCGGGCAGAGCAGGAGGAAGAGTTCATCAGCAACACTTTGTTTAAGAAGATCCAGGCCCTTCAGAAGGAGAAGGAGACCCTGGCTGTCAACTATGAGAAGGAGGAGGAGTTTCTCACCAACGAGCTGTCCCGCAAACTCGTGCAGGTGAGTGACATCCAGCCATTTAGCTTTTCATACCAGTCTGAGTGACATCCAGCCATTTAGCTTTTCATACCAGTTTGAGTGACATCCAGCCATTTAGCTTTTCATACCAGTTTGAGTGACATCCAGCCATTTAGCTTTTCGTACCAGTTTGAGTGACATCCAGCCATTTAGCTTTTCATACCAGTTTGAGTCACATCCAGCCATTTAGCTTTTCATACCAGTTTGAGTCACATCCAGCCATTTAGCTTTTCATACCAGTTTGAGTCACATCCAGCCATTTAGCTTTTCATACCAGTTTGAGTGACATCCAGCCATTTAGCTTTTCATACCAGTTTGAGTGACATCCAGCCATTTAGCTTTTCATACCAGTTTGAGTGACATCCAGCCATTTAGCTTTTCATACCAGTTTGAGTGACATCCAGCCATTTAGCTTTCCCTCAAAATAGGAACAAAATGAATGGAAGTGTTCTTTGGTGGTTTTTCTGTCTGGTTATAAGCTGGACTTACTGCCATATGAACCGATGTTGAACCAAGCCTTAGTTTCCTGACATAATGGACTCTGTAGGCCTGCTTAACCTGCGGACAGCACCAGACGGTTCTGTGTCTATGGTGAAAGATGAGGAGGACTTTTCCTTTATGTTGGCAAAATCCTTCCTGTAACAGTAGCTGGTGGGTCAGTGCTTCTATAACAGTAGCTGGTAGGTCAGTGCTTCCTGTAACAGTAGCTGGTAGGTCAGTGCTTCCTGTAACAGTAGCTGGTAAGTCAGTGCTTCCTGTAACAGTAGCTGGTAAGTCAGTGCTTCCTGTAACAGTAGCTGGTAGGTCAGTGCTTCCTGTAACAGTAGCTGGTAGGTCAGTGCTTCCTGTAACAGTAGCTGGTAGGTCAGTGCTTCCTGTAACAGTAGCTGGTAGGTCAGTGCTTCCTGTAACAGTAGCTGGTAGGTCAGTGCTTCCTGTAACTGTAGCTGGTAGGTCAGTACTTCCTGTAACAGTAGCTGGTAGGTCAGTGCTTCCTGTAACAGTAGCTGGTAGGTCAGTGCTTCTATAACAGTAG
Source organism: Galaxias olidus (assembly GCA_026901105.3). Taxonomy (NCBI): domain Eukaryota; kingdom Metazoa; phylum Chordata; class Actinopteri; order Galaxiiformes; family Galaxiidae; genus Galaxias; species Galaxias olidus. Next base: position 42,170 of record JAPMUY010008601.1, on the reverse strand, counting down.
CTGGTAGGTCAGTGCTTCCTGTAACAGAAGCTGGTAGGTCAGTGCTTACTGTAACAGTAGCTGGTAGGTCAGTGCTTCCTGTAACAGTAGCTGGTAGGTCAGTGCTTCCTGTAACAGTAGCTGGTAGGTCAGTGCTTCCTGTAACATTAGCTGGTAGGTCAGTGTTTGAGTCATTATTTTTTTATTTCAATTGAAGACATTTTTGTTTGTGATTACAACTGAACCTTTACCTACTCAAACACAGCAGACACACTTGGCACATGAAGATGACATGTAGATATCATTGGCAGTAGTTTTAGTTCTGGTTCTGTTACCGACAGTGTAAGGGCTCTCCTCTGAGCGGTGACGTCATACTTATTCAACTTCCTGAGGCTCTCTTGTTCCTTGACAATGACTGTCAGCTTTCTTCTCCCATTGTAGTTTTCACCTCTAGGGTCTTCTAAAATGAACACGCACACACACACACACACACACACACACACACTCTCTCACCCTCACTGCTGTAGGTTTATTTGACAAACTCTAAAGTGGTGGCTGTTTGGGTGACCAAAGTAAAGGGCAGGGCTGGAGATTAGGTTATCTGTGAGTGGCCACCAGGGCCTCCCCCACTTCTCCTGCAGTCCCTTTAGGGTTGACAGGCAGCCAGCCCTAGCAGTGCAGCACACCCCCCTGGAGGTCTGGGTACAGGGACTTTATTTATTGTGTGTGTGTCTCCAAGTGTGTTACACTTCAAGTAAAAATAGGATTCTATGACACCCATGAGGTTTCACTGAAGTGGTCTGGGTGACTGAACACAAATACACATTCTGTGTTATCAAGTAAAATTATGTGCAATAACCCATGTCTCGTTATGCACACACACACACACACACACACACACACACACACACACACACACACAAGCTCTTACACAAGCACTGCACTGACTGATTTCAGAAACACTGGAGACTTGGATTGAGCAGGAAGAAGGTGCAGGACATCTTCCTGAGGGTTGTAGTCCTCTCTCTCTCACACACACACACACACACACACACACACACACACACACACACACACACACAATCGTTTTGGCTGTGGTGTTTATGAATAGTGTTTTATGGCCTGAGTACGAAACAACCTGGACAAGGTGAAATATCACTGGAGGGTGTGGATGGAGCTGGAGTCCACACACACACACACACACACACACTGCAGACAGGCACTCTGCAGAGGGTGAGGCTTGGCCAGCGTCTTGCTGTTACACCCTGTGCTGGGGCAATGCCATGCAAAACGCTTTGGTCTTTTAACAGTGGATCAGCTGCTTTGGGGAGGCTCCAGTAATGCATAGCCTCAGAGTGACAGTCTCTGGAATGGAAAGTGGTTGTTCAGAGTGTGGCTGCCTCCGGGGCTGGGATGTGTGCTGCACTGTAGGAGCCCTCCTCCTCTGCTGGGAGGTATCCACCCTCCAGACGGCAGCGTGCAGAGACAGAGGGCTGACCAGCCACACCCGAGCTGGCTGCTGGGAGAGGGCCAGCGCTGGCTACACACACACACACACTCACAGTGGGAGCAGGCTGGGAGAGGGCCAGGTTGGACTGTGTGTGTGGGGGGTGGTGCTGCTGCAGTCTCTGTTGTTGATGATGATGTTAGGTAGCTCAGAGGGAGGTATTACTTCATCAGTACTGAGGGGTTAGCAGCTAATACAGCCCTGCCTCCCTCACCATGCTGCAGCCTGTGTGTCTCACACACACACACACACACACTCCGTAAGTCTATGCACCTCATCATGATCAAGCTGTCCGTTGAGGAGACTGGGTGAAGCGATTTGTGTGTTGTTGGCTTGTGTTACAGCTCATACTGTGTGTGGCTGACGTGTTTGTGTGTGTTTGGCGTGTGTTTTTGCTGATGTCGTGTTTGGCTGAGGTGTTAGTGTGTGTTTTGTGTGTGTTACAGCTCATACAGTGTGTGGCTGACGTGTTAGTGTGTGTTTGGTGTGTGTTCCAGCTGCAGCACGAGAAGGCGGAGCTGGAGCAGCATCTGGAGCAGGAGCAGGAGTTCCAGGTTAACAAGCTGATGAAGAAGATCAAGAAGATGGAGAACGACACCATCTCCAAACAGCTCACCCTGGAGCAGGTACACACACACACCCTTACCCTGGAGCAGGTACACACACACACCCTTACCCTGGAGCAGGTACACACACACACCCTTACCCTGGAGCAGGTACACACAGACACCCTTAACCTGGAGCAGGTACACACACACACACACCCTTACCTTGGAGCAGGTACACACACACACCCTTACCCTGGAGCAGGTACACACACACACCCTTACCCTGGAGCAGGTACACACACATACCCTTACCCTGGAGCAGGTACACACACACACACCCTTACCCTGGAGCAGGTACACACAGACACCCTTAACCTGGAGCAGGTACACACACACACACATACCCTTACCCTGGAGGAGGTACACACACACACACCCTCACCCTGGATCAGGCACACACAGACACACCCTTACCCTGGAGCAGGTACACACACCCACCCTCACCCTGGAGCAGGTACACACACACACACACCCTCACCCTGGAGCAGGTACACACACACACACACCCTCACCCTGGAGCAGGTACACACACACACACACACCCTCACCCTGGAGCAGGTACACACACACACACACCCTCACCCTGGAGCAGGTACACACACACACACCCTCACCCTGGAGCAGGCACACACACACACCCTTACCCTGGAGCAGGTACACACACACACCCTTACCCTGGAGCAGGTACACACACACACACACACACACACACACACACACACCCTTACCCTGGAGCAGGTACACACACACACACAAACACACACACACCCTGTGTTTTCTTTGGCTGTAGCTGCGGAGGGAGAAGATTGACCTGGAGAACACGTTGGAGCAGGAGCAGGAGGCGCTGGTCAACCGGCTGTGGAAACGCATGGATAAACTGGAGGCAGAGAAACGGTGGGTGACCCGCGCAGAAACAGAGGATCTAGACCAGACACATCAGGACTATATGTGACCTGATAATCACTCACCATGAGGGTTGTTCCTCCACAGCCCCTGAAAGCTCAGAACCAGCAATCTAAGACGCAAGAACCCTGGAGGCTCCGAGTCATCATGATAAATAAGCTGTGTGTGTGTGTGTGTGCGCTCAACAGAATCCTCCAGGAAAAGTTGGACCAGCCCGTGTCGGCCCCGCCCTCCCCCAGGGACGTTTCCATGGAGATTGACTCGCCGGAGAACATGATGCGTCACATCCGCTTCCTGAAGAACGAGGTGGAGCGTCTAAAGAAGAGCCTCCGCACCACGGAGCTACAGCGTGAGTACCACCCTGTGTGTGTGTGTGTGTGTGTGTGTGTGTGTGTGTGTGTGTGTGTGTGTGTGTGTGTGTGTGTGTGTGTGTGTGTGTGTGTGTGTGTGTGTGTGTGTGTGTGTGTGTGTGTGTGTGTGTGTGTGTGTGTGTGTGTGTGTGTGTGTGTGTGTGTGTGTGTGTGTGTGTGTGTGTGTGTGTGTGTGTGTGTGTGTGTGTGTGTGTGTGTGAGTGAGGGAATCCCTTCATTTAATAAGAGCATCAAGGTTTGTGTGAGCGAGGGTCAGGGGTCACTGATTTGGCTGTTCCCATGTGGTGTGTGTAAGAGAGAAGGAATGACAGAAGGAACGAGTTTATTCATTATAAAAAGGAATTCATTCTGAAATGATATTGTGTTGATGTGTAGTACTTTAAAGAGGACAGCCTTTTTCTAAGTCAAAGGCCCTGTAAATGTTATGTGACCTGATCCAGGACTGACCTTTGAGTCTGGAAATCTACGTAGTTCGCTCATAGACCATCTTCAGATCTGTTCTGGACTGTCAGAATGTTTACTGAAACGGGATCAGTTCAGTGATAAGCCTTAGTTAGTCAGTGAAACCTGAAGTTGGTTTATCCCCTGTGCTGATTGGATGGTGGAAGGCGGCAGTAGTCACATGACTTTACTACAATAGGCTGACGGGGGAACGGCTATCAAGTTGTTCTTTGGAAGGATCATCGATCTGTTTTATGTGTGTCCTAATGAAGGACAGAGTTCAAATAGGATTCTGACCATGTGTCTTACTTTTGGGCACAGAGGAACATGCTATTACACACGCAGGTATTCACACACACACACACACACGCAGGTATTCAAACACACACACACACACACACACGCCGGTATTCAAACACACACACACACATGCAGGTATTCAAACACACACACACACACACACCTACCTGTGCATACACAGACATAGGAAACACTCACAAACCTTTAAACTCTCACTCTCTCACAAACCTTTAAACACTCACTCTCTCACAAACCATAACTCTCTCACTCTCTCACAAACCTTTAAACATTCACTCTCTCACAAACCTTTAAACATTCACTCTCTCACAAACCTTTAAACATTCACTCTCTCACAAACCTTTAAACATTCACTCTCTCTCAAACCTTTAAACTCTCATTTACTCTGACACCCTCAGATTGTATTTTTGTTTTAACTAGGAGGAATGGGGCAATAACTTGACTGATGCAAAAAATATATCTCTAAAAAAATAGATACGATCTAAACCTTTGTTATGTGATCGATGAAGATGTGAGTGTTGTTAGCTTAGTGACGTGAGTCCACTGCCCGTCACCATGGTGACCTGGAGCCACCCCGGCCCCTGAGTGGCAGCCCGGCTCCTCCCTGTGTCGTGGCCCTGGGCCAGTCTGGCCATAGGACAGGTAGCACACACACACACACACACACACACACACACACACACACACACACACACACACACACAGGGTGTTGGCTTCCACTGCTTATGCTGGAGCTGCACTCCCTTATTTCCACACAAAAACAGTCTGAATTCCAGTAAACTTCCTCAATACAAAAAGCTTCTACTCCCAGTTTGTTTTGATCATCCGAATCTTGAGTCATTTCCTCCCCACCTAAAAAATAAAGAAGAATCCTTAAGAAAAACAAACAGTGACGGAATGAAAGGAAGTGTCCACTAGAGGGCGCTGCAGGAGCAGTGTTGACCAGCCCCTAATGAAACCCTGCCACCTCAGGGAGAATGTGACCGGCGCCGTCTCCTGACATAGTTGGATGGTGTGGGTGCTCGCTGTCTGCCGCCACGAAACTAAACGCCGTCCTCCACTCCAGGCCACTGTTCACTAACCTGATATATCAGCATAGGAATGAGAATGAAAATAGATCTAAGGATTAAAGAATATGGATATGATATTTGTGTTGATATTTCCTTCATGGTATGGTAGTCCTACTAGGCTAGCAGACTGCCTGGCACCTGGTGTGGTCCTCAGGAACACAGCGTGGTCATGGACTCTCTTATCACAGCTTTCTCAACAGTCTGCTCCTACATGAGTCATACTGAATAAACAGATTATGTCTCCATCCGTCACTGTGCGCTGTGTTTATACCTGTGTTTGTCTTATTTGATCCCAGACCTACACAATGGCACAGCTGTTAATCACTATCCGTCAAACATGCCTTTGTCTTTCTCTGGGTTGGTTTAGACAGGTTTATTTCAGACTGACATATGTTTACGAGTTTTAAATTTTTATAAAGGTTTCTGTGTCTGTTCACACACAGATGTATGATGGTGTGTGTGTGTCAGTTCAGACACAGATGTTTTAAACCTGTGTGTGTGTGTGTGTGTTCAGACACGGAGAAGCGGGCCCAGTACATTGAGGAGGAGCGGCATATGAGAGAGGAGAACGTCCGTCTGCAGAGGAAGCTCCAGAGAGAGATGGAACGCCGGGAAGCCCTCTGCCGACAGCTGTCTGAGAGCGAGTCCAGTCTGGAGATGGATGACGAGAGGTGAGGGTCCAGACAGGGGGGGGGGGAGAGGTGGGTAGAGAGAGAGCGAGAGAGAGGGATAGTTTGGAATGGAGAGAGAGAGACAAGGAGGAGAGTGTAAGAGGGAGGGAGTGATGGAGAGAGTGTAGCAGTGTGGGAGCAGACGGAGAGAAAGAGACGGTAGGGATATGGATGAAGTGAGTCTTGAATAAAGGAGGACTAGGGTTCCTGCTCTGCATCCCTCTCTCTCTACCTCCTTCCCGTCCTCCATAGTAGTGGGTGTCTCCAGCGAGGTCAACGTAAGGCTAGCAGGACCTTTGACCCACAGTCGCGTTCTCAGCTCCAAAACAAACCCACGCCCACTTCTCACTTCCCCAAAACAACACCACCTCCACCACCACCATCACCTCCACCGCCACCACCTCCACCACCACCACCACCTCCACCTCCACCACCACCACCACCACCACCTCCACCACCACCTCCACCACCACCACCACCACCATCACCAGACCACACTGTACAGTGCGTCAGGTTTTAGCTGGAACTGGAGCCAGTGACAAGTAATTCAACTGAGTCTCATGCTACAGGTTCCCAGAAGGAAGGTTAATGGAGGCATTTTATAATGGGCTTCTACCCTACTCTTAAACGTGAAGTCAACTGATTGAGTCATGGTTATTTTTAATAAACCAACAAGGCCTATTTTACTGTATGCTAAACATTACAACAACAGCATCCATTATTCCATAGATTTTGCTTCCTTCTCACACTGCGTGTCAGAATCATTTTGTCAAGTTCAGGTTGTTATTTAACAGTCTCTTGCTGTCTCCAGGTACTTCAATGAAATGTCTGCTCAGGGTCTGCGAGCCCGGACGGTATCCAGCCCTATTCCTTACACTCCTTCCCCTAGCTCCAGCAGACCCATATCTCCAGGTACCCACTTCACAACAGCCACTGTGTAGTTCATTAAGGTTTAGTTATTAAACCTTTCTATTGATGGGGGCAGTGCATGTTGAAGGAACAGCTGGAAGCATGTCGAATGCTAGTCTAAGGGTCAGTAGTTTACAGTGTACCCTATCCTTAATGTCATCAGTGTCCTGGGTCGTGATTATAATAGTTTGTATTCGATTTCTTGTTGAAAGAAGCAGGATAGGACTTTGGTGTATGTGGCCTGAAGAAAACATTTGAACCACCCATCCCAGATTGCAATGAAAAACAATAGACAAAACTTCCAAAACTAAAAATTCCCTTTTAGAAGAGCCTGCCTGGTTTGCATATGGAAATGAAGCGCAGCTGAAGCCTAATGTATAATCTGTTTTCTCAACCTGTCTACGTCAGAGGCTAAAGAGAAAGTCTGTGAAGCTTTTAAATAAATACCTCTGACACTTTAGTGGAAAGTGTTGCATAATCACTGGATGATTTATGAATGTGTTTTGATGTTGTCAGAGTCATAATGATGAAGATAGCGTCTTATCTGTCATTAATATGATGGACTCTGTGTACCCGTCTGGCTGTTAGCGTGCTCTCATTAGCACTGCTTCCTGACCTCTGTAATGTCTGTATCATCAGTCACTGGTTGATTCCCTCTAGTGTGTGTCCGTACCATTAGTCACTGGTTGATTCCCTCTAGTGTGAGTCCGTATCATCAGTCACTGGTTGATTCCCTCTAGTGTGTGTCCGTACCATTAGTCACTGGTTGATTCCCTCTAGTGTGTGTCCGTACCATTAGTCACTGGTTGATTCCCTCTAGTGTGAGTCCGTATCATCAGTCACTGGTTGATTCCCTCTAGTGTGTGTCCGTACCATTAGTCACTGGTTGATTCCCTCTAGTGTGTGTCCGTACCATTAGTCACTGGTTGATTCCCTCTAGTGTGAGTCCGTACCATTAGTCACTGGTTGATTCCCTCTGGTGTGTGTCCGTACCATTAGTCACTGGTTGATTCCCTCTAGTGTGTGTCCGTACCATTAGTCACTGGTTGATTCCCTCTAGTGTGTGTCCGTACCATTAGTCACTGGTTGATTCCCTCTGGTGTGTGTCCGTACCATTAGTCACTGGTTGATTCCCTCTGGTGTGTGTCCGTACCATTAGTCACTGGTTGATTCCCTCTGGTGTGTGTCCGTACCATTAGTCACTGGTTGATTCCCTCTGGTGTGTGTCCGTACCATTAGTCACTGGTTGATTCCCTCTGGTGTGTGTCCGTACCATCAGTCACTGGTTGATTCCCTCTGGTGTGTGTCCGTACCATTAGTCACTGGTTGATTCCCTCTGGTGTGTGTCCGTACCATCAGTCACTGGTTGATTCCCTCTGGTGTGTGTCCGTACCATTAGTCACTGGTTGATTCCCTCTGGTGTGTGTCCGTACCATTAGTCACTGGTTGATTCCCTCTAGTGTGTGTCCGTACCATTAGTCACTGGTTGATTCCCTCTAGTGTGTGTCCGTACCATTAGTCACTGGTTGATTCCCTCTGGTGTGAGTCCGTATCATCAGTCACTGGTTGATTCCCTCTAGTGTGAGTCCGTACCATCAGTCACTGGTTGATTCCCTCTAGTGTGAGTCCGTATCATCAGTCACTGGTTGATTTAGAGGGGAACAGGGGATTAGATGACGCGGAGGAATCAGACATCCCTTCAGCTGATACACTGGTTTATCATGGAGCACTGCAGATGAATGCCTTTGTTTATTTGAGTTATGGATGGTTCACACTCACTGTCGTCACGGTGATATTCTCTGTTTAATATGATTGAAAACACACCACATGACTGACAGCTGCAGTGGGCCTCCAGTCTTAGGCGTGATACCGGGCGTGACAGCTTCTAGCTGACTTGATGTAAATACATAAACACCACAGTCTGTTTGCATTCGACAGCCGTGTGCCTTCCTGTAAGTCCGTTTCCAGGCCTACTGCATTGAAGGTATACCGTGACCTTTTGACCTTAGCGGCTAAGTTAGCCTGATGAGAGGTGACAACAGCTTTCTGTACGTTTTAATACTGAGTGTGGAGTTATTGATGTTGTGAATTACAGCTTTCTGTATGTCTCGTACAGAGTGAAGGGACTGATAGTGAGTCATTGACTTGTTTTAATGAGGTTCTGGAATCTTCCTTTTACTATGAATGTAATTTAAGAGGAGTTTTAGTGGAATGTAATATATATGGTTAGAGGTGTTTTGTAATACCTCTACTATCACTCTGTAGTCTTAAACAGTGCCGAATCGTTATAACCAAAATCAAAAGGCATTATATGTTTACCTTTCAACAAAATCACACTTCAAAATGATGATGACACTAACTGATATTGTCCTCTCTTTCTCTGACTCGGTTTCTCTCTCTGTGTGTCTCTCTCTCTCTCTCTCTCTCTCTCTCTCTCTCTCTGTCTGTCTCTCTCTCTGTGTGTGTCTATGTCTCTCTCTCAGGTCTGTCGTATGGGAGTCACGCGGTGGGCTTCACTCCTCCAGCCACACTCTCCAGAGCCGCCATCTCCCACTACAACCCCCCCGCCCTGCACCCCCACTCCACACAGCCAATGGTACAACACCTTGCTGCCTCCTCGGCCAATAACATCAGACTTTACTGCTTCCTCAGCCAATGAGCAGAACATACTTCTTTTCTTTACAGAGGGATAGATCAATGTTGCATCTGCCTCCAGCCAATGAGTAGAATGTGCTAGTGTCACTGGAACTGTGAAAACACGAGTGTCATTTAGGATGGGCTATCATCTAACAGGCTTTTTCACAGCAAACTAACCAAGATGTATGAAAACAGCTGAAAAGACAAGTGGCATAACATTACATAACATCTGAAGATCTAAACACTGCAGTCGGACAGTAGAGTTTATGACTGGGCCTGTAGGACAGTAGAGTTTATGACTGGGCCTGTAGGACAGTAGAGTTTATGACTGGGCCTGTAGGACAATAGAGTTTATGATTGGGCCTGTAGGACAGTAGAGTTTATGACTGGGCCTGTAGGACAGTAGAGGTTATGACTGGGCCTGTAGGGCAGTAGAGTTTATGACTGGGCCTGTAGGACAGTAGAGTTTATGACTGGGCCTGTAGGACAGTAGAGTTTATGACTGGGCCTGTAGGACAGTAGAGTTTATGACTGGGCCTGTAGGACAGTAGAGTTTATGATTGGGTCTGTAGGACAGTAGAGTTTATGATTGGGTCTGTAGGACAGTAGAGTTTATGATTGGGTCTGTAGGACAGTAGAGTTTATGACTGGGCCTGTAGGACAGTAGAGTTTATGACTGGGTCTGTAGGACAGTAGAGTTTATGACTGGGCCTGTAGGACAGTAGAGTTTATGATTGGGTAGGCCTCCTGTCAACCATTACTCGTCAACAAGGCGCTCTGTCTAGTCAGCATGGAGGAGGGTTAGGGTTTGGGTTAGGGTTCATATACAGCTGATGCAGATTGATTAGCTATGTCTTGGCTTCGCCCAGCGTTTCTTCAGGTTAGTTTCCATTGAGTTAGTATAGACCAGGAGGCCCCAGGGCCGGGGGGGAGTTAGGCTGTGTTCTCCAGGACAGCCCAGAATAGCCCAGGAGGCCCCAGGGCCAGGGGGGAGTTAGGCTGTGTTCTCCAGGACAGCCCAGAATAGCCCAGGAGGCCCCAGGGCCAGGGGGGAGTTAGGCTGTGTTCTCCAGGACAGCCCAGAATAGCCCAGGAGGCCCCAGGGCCAGGGGGGGGTTAGGCTGTGTTCTCCAGGACAGCCCAGAATAGCCCAGAGGCCCCAGGGCCAGGGGGGTTAGGCTGTGCTCCAGGACAGCCCAGAAAAGCCCAGGAGGCCCCAGGGCCGGGGGAGTTAGGCTGTGTTCTCCAGGACAGCCCAGAATAGCCCAGGAGGCCCCAGGGCCAGGGGGGGGTTAGGCTGTGTTCTCCAGGACAGCCCAGAATAGCCCAGGAGGCCCCAGGGCCAGGGGGGGGGGGGGTTAGGCTATGTTTTCCATGACAGCCCAGAATAGCCCTGTGTGGTGTGACTGACTGGCTGACTGTCAGCTGAGTTTGTTTAGCGGGCTCAGCCAGCTTCACAAAGGGCCGTGTATGTCTGAACCACAGTCATGTGGTTTCTAGTAGCTATAATTCTATGATCACAGTTAGGCTGCTTGTTCCACGTGCTCTGTGTTTCTCTGTCCTCTTTCTGTCCCCTAAGTATAATTACCGGTTAATAAACAGCATCACATCACGAGACAAACAAAACAGCCCTCTCTCTCTCTCTCTCTAGACCAGGGGTGGGGAACCTTTGTTCTATAAAGGGCCATTGGCGTATTTACGACACCCACTGAGGGCCACACAACAGGACAAACACAATTGTATTGTCTTTTATTGCTCGTAATGCTACAACATGAAGATGCCAGGGTGCAACTAGTATTCAATAACAGAGTCATCAGTGGCTCTGTAATCTCAGTCCAACTGCCAGCGGATTTGATAAATCAAATAATAATAATAATAGATATGCAATATTAAATGAGTAATTCATTATAGTTAGAATACAATTCACAAGTCTATACATATTCAATAACAATCTAGCATCCCTTCATACAAAAAAAAGACAGTTTACTACTGCAGTCACGTGACGTTGTGGCAATCTATGTTAGAGATATCATAATATAAACATAAAACCTTTAACGTTAGCCTCCGCTAGCGAACGAGCTAACGTTTAGCTTTACTTTAATGTGTTTTGCTTGATAGAACTATTGAAGCAACGTAATGATAAAGCCTCACAGCATGTCTGTGTGTAGATAGATGTAGATAGCATGTCTGTATATAGAAATAGATATCACGTATCAGTTTCCTGCTCTAGCTTGAGTCCAGTAGGTATACACTGTTATTCTGGGAAACAGCTCAAGGCCTGTAGTTCATGGTCAGCGTAAGCATAGAGGAAAAAACATCTTTTTCTATTAACAATACAAAGAAGAGACAAAGTTTTCATGTCGATTATCGAATTCTATCTTGAATTTTAGCTATGTTAAGTCAGCAAATCTTTATAGTGTACTGCATTAAGCTCCCACTCTCCTCCTCCCCCTCTTCTTTCACCCACCCCTCCTCCTCCCTTCATCACACCCAAGGACCCGCTCCTCCTCCTCCTCCTCCTCCTCCCTGCATCACACCCAAGGACCACCCCCCCCCACCCCTCCTCCTCCCTTCATCACGCCCAAGGACCACCTCCTCCTCCTCCTCCCCTCCTCCTCCCTTCATCACACCCAAGGACCACCCCCCCCCCACCCCTCCTCCTCCCTTCATCACGCCCAAGGACCACCTCCTCCTCCTCCTCCCCTCCTCCTCCCTTCATCACGCCCAAGGACCACCTTGGAGTTGAAACAGAACTCGGCTCAGACAGATCACATACTTAATCTTTCTTTCTTTCTTTCTTTCTTTCCCCTTTACTTTTTTTCTTGTTTACTCTCTTTCCCATCACCATGGGAACAGTGTGACTTCTCTCTAATTCCCTCTCCTAGTTAAAAAAATGGATACTGTGTGAACCATAATTGAATCATTAATTTACCTGACACCTAGAGGTTAGCTCTGTAGTCTGCGGGATCTCTCAAGATGATACTTTGAATGTAATCATGTATTTCTAAAAGAACGTATTGTTTTGAATGTGTAGTGGAGTCATTGAAATCACTGATCCTGTTTCTCTCTCTTTCTCTCTCTCTCTCTCTCTCTCTCTCTCTCTCTCTCTCTCTCTCTCTCTCTCTCTCTCTCTCTCTCTCTCTCTCTCTCTCAACAGAGGCCTTCCCCGAGAAGAAGCGCCAGTCCCGACAAATTCAAGCGTCCGACTCCCCCCCCCTCTCCAAATACGCACTCGGGCGCCCAGCCTCTGCCGCCCCTCCCCCCGCCCTCCCAGCCCATGGTGCAGTCTATGTCTTCCCCAGCAGCTATGTCACACCACGCAGCGCAGCCCCCATCCCAGCCTTAAGGCCCGCCTCCAGCGTCACAACAACCAGGAAGTCGCTTTAGGAGCATCTCACACTCTAAAAAATTCGAAAGAAGCAAGCCGGCAGAACACCACCGAGGAAGCCAGCTAGCCCTGATAGCGCACGCAGAGCGCGTACCTTAAACTTCTCTTTGTTTTCATAAAGGAATGGACTGACTGAAATAACTGCGCTTCTGCTATTTGTAGACCTGATTTGGATCTGTTCGCTGTTTCTTGTACATGTACGTTTTTTGTTCTGTTTTTTAGCTTTGGACTTGTTGTCTGGTTAGGAATAGTTGGCGGAGCAGGCAGTGACTGGGATAGCTCTTAGTGGGGTTTGAAGGTGAAATGGATGGATGTACAGGTGGTTGGTTGGCCTCTGAGGCTACACAGGTCTCCAACCCAAACCCACTTCTTTTTGTCTCCAAATATAAGCAGTGATTGGCTGTAGGGTTCAACCCCGCTTCAGTAAGTTTAACAGCTGATATCGTAAACTACCGCTGAATTTTAGGACTAACTGTATCACAGAGCATTGATCAGAACGAGCTAGCGCCAATATGTTGATGAGAAAATGTGTTTTCTGAAAGAATCTTAATACCACATTTCTCTCAAAGAGAAAATAAAAACCGATTAATTCAAATAAAGATGGATGGATGGATGTAAGGACAGGCACTAGTCCATTCCACCATAGAGTTGGAGTCTGTAGAGTGAACAGAGGTTTGAGTGGCAGTTTGAACCCTGACCTGACCAAGGCTCTGACACACTGGCACGTTGCCGGGGGTAACAAGTAACACCTTAAGTTCCTGTGTTTGTACACTGTTTTGAAAATGCATAAAAAAGACTCTGACTGAGAGGAACGGTTGAATTTACTGAGCATGTGCATTGTACTCTTCTCTAAATCTCTCAAACCACAGTGGAGCCACCTGAATGCAGGCGTTTGAAATGTAGTCTGTGGTGTTGCAATGTAGTCAAGTACTATTGTCTCTCTAGCTCACTTAGTCTTGTCTATGTAAAGATATCTAGCTCTAACTGTCTCTCTCTCTCCCTCGCTCTCTGACTGGTGTAGTTCTATAAACTTCTATTATCCCCTTGGATATTCCTCATCAGCAAATCAAAGTGAATCATACTGCTGTCCACACACTAAGTAATCGTACGGCTAAGTCATTCTAAATGAATGGTACTGTTGAACTTCATTTCTATGTATGATTAAAAGCTCTTGAGAAGATGAATGCTTTGCCTGGTGTGTTCTTTACTTCCTGTTTAATTTTTTTTGTTGTCATAGAAGAGATTAATATATTGTTCCATGTTCTATCATTAGTGCTTGTTTTCTTTGCTAAGTTAATATTCTCTTCCATAATCTCTTCCTACCTCTGACCTCCTCCAACCTTACACGCCTTCTCGTACCCTCCGCTCCTCTGAGACTGGTCTCCTCACCACCCACAAAACCAGACTCAGTTCCATGGGGGACAGAGCGTTTAGTTCTGCTGCTCCCATTCTCTGGAATTCCCTTCCCCCTGTGATTCGGACATCTGAGTCCATCAAAATTTTTAAATCCGCCTTAAAACCTACTTGTTTTCCTTAGCCTACCCCTAGCTTGTTATCTTTGACTTTTTATTTTATGTATGTATGTATGTATATACTGTATATGTGTATGTATATATACGTATATGTAGATATATTTGTATATATATATATATATATATATATATATATATATATATATTGATGTTCCCTTCCTCAATAACTTTTGTCTATCTTATGTTAAATGTTCTATTGTGCTTTTTTTGTATATACTTGTATACGTTGTTTAATCTTCTATGCCATGTACGGTGACCTTGGGTGTCTAGAAAGGGGCCTATAAATTAAATGTATTATTATTATTATAATGTCCTGATAGGCAGAGCTTCTCTTAAACTCACCATAGGAAGAGGATTTGGAGGATAACGTGTGAGATGGCATTACATAGGATAATGAGTGTTAGCATCACCTAGGATAAACCGCTTCTCACTTAGCTAGCGGGTGAGAGTCAGAACATGGTCTTTATCTGTAACCCATCACAACCCATTCAACACTTTTACTCCATGACCTAGGATCCCACTGAGGCGGTGTGTTTTTGACCTCTGCTCCATGATCACTCCCTTCATCATCAGTCTTTCATCATGATCTGCCCTTCATCATCCTCCCTTCATCATCCTCCCTTCCCATCATCCCTCCCTGGTCATCAAACGTGTCTGTAGTGACAGGATCCTCGCAGGTAATCATATCAACGGTAATAACGTTGTCCTTGTTAATGATGACACACTTTAGGTTTTAGTTCCCTGTCATCGACTGAGAGCTTCATAATCCTATTTCCCTCCTAAATATGCCAGAGATCTGTTTGTTTGTAAACAAAGGCCCTAGCAACACTTCCGGGTGGCGGAAGTGACAGTTTTGAGTGAGAGAATATGCTTTAGACTGTCAGGCCGATCGCTCCTATTAACAAAGAGATATTACAGGTTCTCTGTCTGTGTCGGACTGGCTCTCTGCCTGTGTCGGACTGGCTCTCTGCCTGTGTCGGACTGGCTCTCTGTCTGTGTCGGACTGGCTCTCTGCCTGTGTCGGACTGGCTCTCTGCCTGTGTCGGACTGGCTCTCTGCCTGTGTCGGACTGGCTCTCTGCCTGTGTCGGACTGGCTCTCTGCCTGTGTCGGACTGGCTCTCTGTCTGTGTCGGACTGGCTCTCTGTCTGTGTCGGACTGGCTCTCTGCCTGTGTCGGACTGGCTCTCTGCCTGTGTCGGACTGGCTCTCTGTCTGTGTCGGGCTGGCTCTCTGCCTGTGTCGGGCTGGCTCTCTGCCTGTGTCGGACTGGCTCTCTGCCTGTGTCGGACTGGCTCTCTGCCTGTGTCGGACTGGCTCTCTGCCTGTGTTGGACTGACTCTCTGCCTGTGTTAGACTGGTTCTAGCCGGTTGTAGAAAGGAACAAAGCAGAATGCACTGCATGACTCCGCTGTCTCCACATCGCTTAATGATATAAACTTTTATAGCATGAGCAGGGCTGTAAAGCTATTAATGTGATAAACTTTTATAACGCGAGTGCTCTGATAACTCTGTGTGGGAGGCGTAGGAGAGCTAGAGATCCAGAGTCCCACTGTCCCACTGTCCCACTGCTAGAACTACCACGCGGGCCTTTACTCCAGAACCCCCCACTGGACCCGTCCACTCCCAGCAGAACCCCCCACTGGACCCGTCCACTGCCAGCAGAACCCCCCACTGGACCCGTCCACTGCTAGCAGAACCCCCCACTGGACCCGTCCACTCCCAGCAGAACCCCCCACTGGACCCGTCCACTCCCAGCAGAACCCCCCACTGGACCCGTCCACTCCCAGCAGAACCCCCCACTGGACCCGTCCACTCCCAGCAGAACCCCCCACTGGACCCGTCCACTGCCAGCAGAACCCCCCACTGGACCCTTCCGCTCCCAGCAGAACCCCCCACTGGACCCGTCCACTCCCAGCAGAACCCCCCACTGGACCCGTCCACTCCCAGCAGAACCCCCCACTGGACCCGTCCACTGCTAGCAGAACCCCCCACTGGACCCGTCCACTCCCAGCAGAACCCCCCAGAGCAGGTCCAGGAGACAGGAGGTGTCCATGTTGAAGGCTGGTTGTGTTTCTTCTCTCCTGTCTCCTGGCTGTGATGTAATGTCTCACGCTCAGCTCTTCAGAGGCAACCTGAACCAGCCCAAGCAGCAACTATGGGGTCACCCTGCCGCATGCCTCCACGACCTTTCAGCCATAGAGCTGTGTGCCATGTCTTAACACCGTAGATCTAGAGTGAGTAGAGCGGACAGAGGATATAGATCCAGAGCAGTTTGAAGCGGAGACGTCTTAAGATGCAGATCATTTTCATCAAACAACAGACATTTAATTTTTCCTTTTCAGTTCCCGTTTTTTTGTTTCATCCGCAGAAAGGAAACCATGGATTGTCAGGCGCTGATTGATACCTGTTCTACTCCTCCTAACTCTATGATGGAGTCTGGCGTTTTCCAGGGAGGCGGACTCCGGTATCAGACGTATGAGGGTTTACATTTGATGAAGGATGGCCGCTGGGAGAAAGGACAAATATTGAGGTTTGGAGATGTCCGTCAATCAAACAGTTTCCAGGGGTTGTCTTCCATGTAGATCACCTCGAGAAAGAAAGGTCTTTGTTCCTTGGGGAGAGAGAGAGATATTGCCTGTGTGTTATATGTGTAATTTTGGGTTAGGTGAATGATATTAAAAGTCTGTGTGTGTGTGTGTGTGTGTGTGTGTGTGTGTGTGTGTGTGAGATAATACAGTTAATGCACGTCAGAAACTTTTCACGTTAACTTGCGGCAAAGCCTTAGGGGGTCACGAGGTCATGGAGAAAACTGGTTTTCTCACAGTTTATAACGTCTAACATTACAATCAAAGCCAGAACATACAGCAGCCAATCACGTGCTTCCCCAGTGCTTACAGATCCGGCTGAGACTGGTTTGGGGCGGCCTGTCAGTGAGGGTTCAGGGCTGGGATGTAATTGACTGTTCTTTGCACTTTCCTCCTCTGTCCAGGGGATGGGGGTAGGAGGATTAGGACCCCTAAGTCTTCCAGCAAGACCCCGTCTTGGCTTTATCCTTCAACGTGGGAAACCCCATCAAAGTTTCTCCTGGAACATTATGTGAAAACAAAAAAGAGAAGAAACAAATCCGTTGCCTGTTCTCTTCTCAGAGTTTTGGGTTGGAAGTTGCTTGGTTGAGCCTGTTCTCTTCTCAGATTTTTGGGTTGGAAGTTGCTTGGTTGAGCCTGTGAACTAGAGCTGTTAAACAAATCGCCGACTGGTAAGGAGATGAAAGACAAAGGCTCAGGCGATCCAGGTCTGTCCTTACACTACTCCCTAATGTCCTGGGTCAGAGTGTGGTGCATGCACCCGGTCATCACCACCACCAAATACAGATCTGACCTCACTGAATACTTTGGGCTAAAGTGAAGGTTAATAATGTTGTGTCTTTTCTGACGGAGGAGATAGCAACAATTTACTTCAAATACAAACACTAGGAGTCGAAAGTAAAAAGTTCAGAAGGGCAGGCTTTATTTGAGTATGGCATAATGGATATTATAACATCCTATCCTGTGTATATTGAAAAAATATTCAGCATCAAATAAGGCCGAGTGTGTCTGCAGGGTCACAACTGAATTGTACAGCATGGTCCGTTTCCTTATACATGCTAAAATCATTTCATGACATCCTCAAACGTTTGGCAACTCCCCAATATGCAAACTAGCCTTCACCCGATTTCCATCATCCCCTTTCAGCTTCTTCCTGGGGCTCTTTTTGTCCTTTTGATACCTGTAGATCTCAGCATTAACACCCTCCTCACAGCAAGCTTCTCTACTTGTAAACTCAGGAACTGGAGCAGCTGACCCCAGGCTTCTCGTCACCTCTTAGTGTAAATGCAGGCATGGGATCCATTGACCCCAGGACCCCCTTCTGTGATCATTAGAACAAATAATGACGACAATCAAACAGAATAGGTTACCATCGTTACAAGCATTTGCTTATCTATGCT
This sequence comes from Galaxias olidus, assembly GCA_026901105.3. NCBI lineage: Eukaryota > Metazoa > Chordata > Actinopteri > Galaxiiformes > Galaxiidae > Galaxias > Galaxias olidus. The sequence goes on along the minus strand of JAPMUY010008601.1, from coordinate 23,850 downwards.
TCACCCATTGGGGCCTTCAATTGGTTATACCATACCTCACACTCTGCTCTATTCATCCTGAGTATCACACATTCTCTGCCTCTTGAATGACCTTTAACATTGATTACACATACTTGATTATACTTTTAGCACTTTATATACCATAATAACAATAATAAATAAAATTTTAAATGATATATTCTCAAACCCCTTTGCACGGTAAACAGCAAACATGGCAACAGATAGTGACACACAAAGAGCAGAACAAAAGACAAAAAGCATCTTCAGTTCAAACTAAATGAAACAAAGACAACGCAAAATAACTCAATATCAGATGAAGGATTGAACAGTTAGGTAACACAGAGTCATTAAGGGTAGGCCAGACAGAGTGACAGATGTGGGATTGAAAGACTGATAGAATTGTGAATTACTCTCAGGCGGACTCTGTTCTCTATTATAGCTGAGAAGTAAGAAACAGGATGTCATCTTTTATGTACCTGGCCTATCCTTTATTTACCTGACCTACAGGTATACATCATCCCTAATACTTCTGGAATCAACCTACAGGTTTGCTAAAATATTCAACAGGCATGCTGTTATAACTAATGCAATATCTTCCTTTTTTGTGTTTTGATTCATATGAATTGTAATCGCGGTGGGTTGTTAGGTCTAACTGCCAGTTAGTAAAATGTTTTAAACGCCATGCAGGCCTGGTGGTTTTAGTCGAGTGTTATCTAAGAGTTTTATATAACTTTCTTGTGTAACCATTATTTTTTCTTCTTCTCTTATGCTCAGCGGCCACGTGGGGATACCACATCTCGAGTTACCCCGTTGTAGAGCATTTCGGACAGTAGGAGATGTGTTTGCGCCGTCCAGTTTGTACATAACCTTTCAGAGGAGCACGGAGTGCTTCTGTCAGTGAAATAAGGAACACGTGCTATAGAAGCCCTCGCACCTGTTAATGTTTAGGTGATACCAGGGTCCTTAGACTCGAGGCGTTAGTGTTAATGAAAACAAAAAAACTGAGAAGGGAAACCGATAGCAGAAGGCCTTAAGTAACATGTGAAAGGAGAGGTGTTAAAACGGACATTGATTTATTAAGGACAGCGAAACATGCGGAAAATTAGAAAACGTACACTTACATGTGTCCATTAAAAGTTTTTCAACTATTTTATTATAAAAACACATTCACAATGTTATTTCTTAATCTAGCTGTTTTGAATACAATTATCGGAACTATTTATTTCAGTTCTGCAATTGTTATAAGCCAAATATGCTGATATACCGGGACCTTTTAGACCTTAACTCAACGAAAAACGAAAACAAATGTTTAGTCTGCCATGTACAGGTGCTAGAAACCTTAGTGAGGGATTGCAGTGCATCATTTATGCCTCGTTGAGTACTTTGATGTATGAGTGCAATAGGATAATTTTACCCATCACCACCAGTGGCCGCGCCCAGGCTCGACGCACGCGTGCCAGTTTTGTTATCACCGTTCTTCGGTAACCGGTTCAGACAGGACTGGCAATATTGGCAATGCTCCCTGATGCTCTTACTCATAACCTTTTCACAAAGAAGCTCATCAACAAGGAACGAACTTTTTATTTAACCTGAACAGCACAGCTTCATATTTTATACCTTTCATATAGGCTAGTATGCCTAGATTAAAGTATTCATATATTACTTTTACAAGGGGAGGTGAAGTTAGTTTTTTAAATAATATAGGATATCTATTCATGATTATGTTTATACCTCATATTTAAAAATATATAGATAGACTTATTTTATTGTGTTATATGAGAACAACATTTCAAACGATTTGACTTCCCAAGACATTGAAGAACATCTCCAACCTGATCCCCAGGTATAGTACGATATGCGAGGTATATGTTAAGATAAAGACCTGCCTGTCGTTGATAGCCTCGGGTCTATTTAACAAACAGTCAAAAAAACAGCTTGCTGTTATGTGAGCATCACTCTAAAGACTATTATGACGCATTATTAATATTAACTTCAGAAGTGAAAAGCTGTCAGTCTCTTATCCAGCCTCTTGCTGCCGGCGGCACACACGCGCTCTTCCTCACCGGCGGGCACACACACACACACACACACACACACACACACACACACACACACACACACACACACACACACACACACACACACACACACACACACACACACGATGAGGAAGCAGAGTTTCCTCTCTTTTCGTGTGTGTGGGAAACCGAGGAACAGACCAGCAAGAACAGCTTTGATCCGGTTTTCTGTCATGTAACAAAGCAGTGCTGTTTGAAACGGACAGTGTGTTAGGGCAGTGCGCAGGACTGGTGCCGACTGTCTGTCAACAAAGACCCGAAATATGGGCGGCAGGCAGGGGAGCAACATCCGCTCGTTATGTCTTTCTTTAGTTTTGTTTTATTTGTTTTTATAGCCTTTAGGGATTGTTAATATCAGGGACGTATATGTATATGGAAACTATACCGGCGCGCGCTTACCCTGCAGGTACCCACGGCTGTCCGTTTTGTTGTTGTTGATGTTGTAGAGGTGAGTTGGATGTGTTTTACTTAAAATGTAATTATAGCCAACTATTATTATAAAAACCAATGGAACTTATTTTAAGTTTTAATTATACATTTGGCAGCCATAACAGTTATATGAAGAGTATTATAACAGTTTTGAAAAGGTAAGTAAGTTGCAATGTAGCTGCAGTAAACGCTATATAAAATGTTTTGTTGGTTTCAATATTCAGAATAAAAATGGACGAAATCGAACTTCTAGAAAGTTTAACCGCAACATACTGCGATGACGTCTTGTGTCTGTTCGGGTTTATGCCAAGATGCTGCAGTGAAACTAAATACCTCTCAAGCAAATGAATTATTCATAGGAAAATAAACTTTGTTCAGCAGCAGGGGAATGAGAAGCGTCCACTTCAGCAATGAGGAGTTTGTGCAAGATAGAGTCCGAGCCAAAGTTAGGGGAGGGGGTTGGGGTTGGGGTTGGGGGGGGGGGGGGGGGTTCTACCTGCTGCTGCATGTCTCTCCTCCTCCAAGGTGTGGTCTGTGGTCAACGGGACAAAAGGACCGGTGCTGCAAGACTCTTTGTCAGTCAGGCGTGTGTGTTGTAAGAGCACAGCTGGCCACCCTGGACTGGCACTAGCAGCATCAGCCTCCATACCTAGGCTCTGCTCCTCTGGTGAGGGGTCGGCTATAAGGTAGTCAGTTCACTACAGTACAGTCTAGGGTTTACCTTTAGAGGAATCCAAACAGGAGGTTTTTATTTCTTCTGTATTCCTGCTGCATTTCAGGAGCTTTCTTTTCGCTTTCTTTAAAGAAATGTATTGTTGTAAAGTTATTGATTCTCTCTCTCTCTCTCTCTCTCTCTCTCTCTCTCTCTCTCTCTCTCTCTCTCTCTCTCTCTCTCTCTCTCTCTCTCTCCCAGGAGGACGTGTAGGACCTGGCTCTCAGAAACAGCAGCAGCAGCAGCAGCAGCATGCGTGCCCCAGGTAGCTCCGTGCTGAAGGCCCAGGATGGAGGCTGGGGCTGGGCCATCGTAGCCGCCTGCTTCACGGCCCAGCTGCTGGCCTACGGGTCGCCCCAGTCCGTGGGCGTCCTCTACCCAGAGTGGCTGCACACCTTCCAGGAGGGCAAAGGCAGGACGGCCTGGGTGGGCTCCCTGGTGTCTGGAGTGGGACTCATAGCCAGTAAGTGTGTGTGAGAGAGAGAGAGAGAGAGAGAGAGAGAGAGAGAGAGAGAGAGAGAGAGAGAGAGAGAGAGAGATCTGTTCTTTAAAACAGCACAGAAATCCAGATTTTGAGTAGTTCTTTTAATTAAAATAGGAAGGTGTGATTTATTTTATGAATGAAAATAAAGTAATTTAAACATTTCTAAAACAAATAGGTTTATTTAATAATATATCTGTTCTGGTAAAAAAAATGTCAGAGTATATCACTCAGCAACAATGTTGCTAATCTAAATGGAATTTAACCATCAAAAGTGTTAATGATCTTAAGAGCATATGATTTAGTTAGAGATGACATATTATCCTTTTTAATATGGTTTATCTTTTTATAGTGTGTATATTATGAAATGAATCTCTTCATAAGGTGAAGGTGACAAGGGTGAGATGAGCTAGAATCCACCAGGTACATCAACAGATCAGAAAGTGGACAGGTGCTGAAAACCTCACCTGTGTGTGTGTGTGTGTGTGTGTGTGTGTGTGTGTGTGTGTGTGTGTGTGTGTGTGTGTGTGTGTGTGTGTGTGTGTGTGTGTGTGTGTGTGTGTGTGTGTGTGTGTTGTTAAGCTGTTGCATAAGGCATGCTTCTGTTGATGGCATGATATACAGATGAGTGTGGTCCAAAGTGCCACAGGACAGTCCTCTGTTAGAGCAGGACATTACTGTCTGTCTGCTCCTATCAGGGCGGTTCATTGATTCATTGATGGACTTACTTCTGGACTTTATTCATTTTATTTCACTTTGGACACATACTGAAGGTAAAAAAAAGTTATTGACGGAGCTCAAAGTCGAAAATTGATTTGATCTGATGTGTGTGATCTGTCCAGTTGGGGGCAGTAGAGGGGTTGTCGATAAGTGCTGATGGAACAGCTTTGGAAACTGATCGGTGGTCAGCTTCCAGTCAGGACTATGGGTGTCATGGAGACGGCTACAGTGCCGAGTCACTGTTAGGGAGGAAACACACACGAGTTGATCTCCTGGAGTGGAATGCTGACTCAGCATTAGGTTGTGTACAGGTGCCTTAGAGAGGCTTAAAGTGCTGAGTCAGAGAAGAGGCTGCTGAGTCAGAGAAGAGGCTGCTGAGTCAGAGAAGAGGCTGCTGAGTCAGAGAAGAGGCTGCTGAGTCAGAGAAGAGGCTGCTGAGTCAGAGAAGAGGCTGCTGAGTCAGAGAAGAGGCTGCTGAGTGGATGGTATTGATTATCGTTTAAATGCACTTAGAGGGTTACAAGGAGAGAGCCAGAGGGAGGAGTGGAGTCAGACAGACAGCTGGATCCAGAGCAGCTATGGAACGACAGATAGAAAGAGAGAGAGATTGAAGGAGTGTCGTCGTGAGGAGATAAGAGATGTGAAGATGAATCCTAAACTGAAACGAGTGGTGGTGGGCAGGGTTAGGGTTAGAGTGAGTGGCAGGGTTAGGGTTAGAGTGAGTGGCAGGGTTAGGGTTAGAGTGAGTGGCAGGGTTAGGGTTAGAGTGAGTGGCAGGGTTGGGGTTAGAGTGAGTGGCAGGGTTAGGGTTAGAGTGAGTGGCAGGGTTAGGGTTAGAGTGAGTGGCAGTGCTGGTGCAGGTTAGAGTGAGTGGCAGGGTTGGGGTTAGAGTGAGTGGCAGGGTTAGGGTTAGAGTGAGTGGCAGGGTTAGGGTTAGAGTGAGTGGCAGTGCTGGTGAAGGTTAGAGTGAGTGGCAGGGTTAGGGTTAGAGTGAGTGGCAGGGTTAGGGTTAGAGTGAGTGGCAGGGTTGGGGTTAGAGTGAGTGGCAGGGTTAGGGTTAGAGTGAGTGGCAGGGTTAGGGTTAGAGTGAGTGGCAGGGTTAGGATTAGAGTGAGTGGCAGTGCTGGTGCAGGTTAGAGTGAGTGGCAGGGTTGGGGTTAGAGTGAGTGGCAGGGTTAGGGTTAGAGTGAGTGGCAGGGTTAGGGTTAGAGTGAGTGGCAGTGCTGGTGCAGGTTAGAGTGAGTGGCAGGGTTAGGGTTAGAGTGAGTGGCAGGGTTAGGGTTAGAGTGAGTGGCAGGGTTAGGGTTAGAGTGAGTGGCAGGGTTAGGGTTAGAGTGAGTGGCAGGGTTAGGGTTAGAGTGAGTGGCAGGGTTAGGGTTAGAGTGAGTGGCAGGGTTAGGGTTAGAGTGAGTGGCAGGGTTAGGATTAGAGTGAGTGGCAGGGCTGGTGCAGGTTAGAGTGAGTGGCAGGGCTGGTGCAGGTAGGATTAGGTTCTAGCAGAAGGCTTAACGAAGTAGAAGTCGCCAGATTGTCTTTTTCTGATATAGAATTAGTAGAATTAGAACAAGTAGAATCTAATCAGCTGTCCCCAGTGAGACTGTGTGATTTCCTGTTTGACTCTCAAACAAAGCCAGAGGAAACAGTGTGCAGTTACCGTTAGCAACATTAGTGAGAGACCTGAGTGACAGAGCAGCCATCTTGGGTGGCCCCAGAACAAATTAGCCTTCTAATCAGTTCACACTCTGTTTGTTTTTCTCTTCAGGGAAGTTTCTGTTCCCCTCATGAGGTCACACACTCATGTAACTGGTGCAGCTCACTGGTTTCACCATAGACCTCTCTCTCTCTCGCTCTCTCTCTCTCTCCCCCCCCTCTCTCTTTCTCTCCTCTCCCTCCAGAGTCTGATTGGCTGCTTGACCGCACACCCTCAGGAGAGTTCTGATTAGAACCTCAACCTTTTCAGCGCCAGTAAAACATATATAACCAGGCCACTGACACACACGCACACACACACACACACACACACACACACAAATACACAACAAGTACTCCAATTATAAACAGACACACACACATACACACACACGCACAACACGTACTCTTCCTATAAACATACACACACACACACACACACACAAACACACAGCACATACTCCTCTTATAAACAGACACCCACATACATACACACACACACACACACACACACACACACACGCGCACGTGAGAGCTGGAGTTTATCTGGTCGGTCTCCGGTCTCAGGTTACAATTAAAGGTGTGTTATTGTTTAGTGTCTGGGAATAGTTTGGAGAGCTAATGTTTCCTGGACACTCAGACAGAGCTGGCTGGAATGACAGCTGTTATTGACTAAAGGGGAATCACAGCCCTTAGAGTCTTCTGTTTGACAGTTACACACACACACACACACACACACACACACACACACACACACACACACACATAAGTTAAACACACGTGAAACACTAATACGCATTGAAACACAAATGCACTCTCAATCAACCCCCCCCGCCCCCCTTTCTCTATCTCTCTCAATTCAATTCAAATGAACTTTATTGGCATGGTAGTATACATTTACAATGCCAAAGCATCACAACACATTTAACAGATGTGACAATAACAGAACAAAAGAAAAGCTTGACAAACAGGTCAATTCAGTTGTGAGAGCCAGTTTCTTGCAGCTTAGGACCATAGCTGACATTTTCCTTTGTGTTTATTTATTTTTATATTCTGTGGAAAATGTTTTTCTCTCCCTCCGGCAGTTTTGAATGATGAATTATGATCATTTCTACGCTGGCTGAACTTTATTGTCTTTGCTTGTATTGGTTCCACCCTAACCCAATTTGTGTGTCCGTCTGTGTGTCCGTCTGTGTGTGTGTGTGTGTGTGTGTGTGTGTGTGTGTGTGTGTGTCCGTCTGTGTGTGTGTGTGTGTGTGTGTGTGTGTGTGTGTCCCAGGTCCTGTCTGCAGCGCCTGTGTCCATAACTTTGGGGCTCGGCCAGTGACGGTCTTCAGTGGCGTGATGGTGTCGGGTGGTCTGATGCTCAGCGCCTTCGCCCCTAACATCCCCTTCCTCATCTTCTCCTACGGCATCGTCGTGGGTGAGGACACTTCCTGTTATCCACTTCCTGTTATCCACTGCCTGTTATCCACTTCCTGTTATCCACTTCCGGTTCACTTCTGGGGGCCAAGGCCTGGGTCAAAATAGCATTACAGTCTCACACATAAAAACAACATTACTGTTGTCATGGTTTAGTTGGGGCGGAGAGTACGTGGGGGGTGGGGGGGGGGCAGAACTAGAATGTCCTCATGCAGTTTCCTCAGTGACACTGGACAGAGGAGACATGAGCGTCACTCTCTCTTTCTCTTGCTCTCTCTCTCTCTGTCTCTCTCTCTCTCACACACACACACTCACAGTTACCTCAACCTGCCTGTGTGCGAACAGCTAACGAGAGCAAACTGAGTTTACCCAGATATCATAGTATATGAACAGCAAACAGAGTGTACCCAGATATCATAGTATATGAACAGCAACAGAGTGTACCCAGATATCATAGTATATGAACAGCAAACAGAGTGTACCCAGATATCATAGTATATGAACAGCAACAGAGTGTACCCAGATATCATAGTATATGAACAGCAAACAGAGTGTACCCAGATATCATAGTATATGAACAGCAACAGAGTGTACCCAGATATCATAGTATATGAACAGCAACAGAGTGTACCCAGATATCATAGTATATGAACAAAGGCTTTGAATGGGCTCATTGCATGTTGTTTCTGTTTGTGTCAGCAATAACACACACACACACACACACACACACACACACACATTAAATTAGCATATATATATATAGCCACATATATTTCTGCTGTCAGCGCTGGTTGTTGTGTTGACCCTGCAGGGCGAAACAGGAATATTTATAGACCCTCCTAGCTTAGACTTGGCTGCCTGCACGTGTCAGAGCTTCCTCCTCCTCCTCTTCGTCATCGTCGTCTTGTATTTCGTCCCGTCACGTTCCACTCCTAATCCCAGCAGACTCCGTTGCTCAGAGTGTCACATGACCCTGGGGAAGGATATCTATGAGTGTCATAAATATACATTCCAGCATGTTCTGACAGCGCATACACACAGATAGCTTTCCTCCTCAGTGTATCTCATACACAGATAGCTGTCCTCCTCAGTGTATCTCATACACAGATAGCTGTCCTCCTCAGTGTATCTCATACACACATAGCTGTCCTCTTCAGTGTATCTCATACACAGATAGCTGTCCTCCTCAGTGTATCTCACACACAGATAGCTGTCCTCCTCAGTGTATCTCATACACAGATAGCTGTCCTCCTCAGTGTATCTCACACACAGATAGCTGTCCTCCTCAGTGTATCTCACACACATATAGCTTTCCTCCT
>JAPMUY010008601.1:0-10000 GCA_026901105.3 Galaxias olidus | reverse complement strand
GGTGCTCGGCGGACTCATCCTTTTCCTGTTTGCTCTACCATGCTGGGACAAGAAGAAGACGTCGGAAAACCCCATGGCCGACATCCACTACAGCAGCCACTGTGACAAAGTCGCTTCAGTAGCCTGAACACAATGACCTTCACGACAAACATCTGTTGTTGTTTTTCTTATTATCTTCACAACAAACATCAGTGTTTGTTTTTCTTCTTCTCCAATAGCCTTCCTTATCTCTAGGCTGCTGCCTAGCAACCCACTGATTCACTGGATCAACCAGTGGGGTTTCAGGACTCTTAGTTTTCCCATCTCATTCTGAGAAAGGGGGATTTCATTATTTTCGGTTTCCCAAGTTTTCCATAAAATGAATCCTAGTTGTGATAACTAATAAGAGGATTCAGATAAGAGTGGGGTTTTTCTATCTAGCTGCATTCATAAGAGTAGATGCCGGAGTGCTCAACATTTTGCGAATGGTTTGTTTGTTAGCCTGTTGCTTGGTAGTTTAGTTTGATCATTCTTGTTTATTACTGCCTCATTATACGAGGCCTTTTCAACAACATGGCTTGATGAGACACAAATACACAATGTTTACTTAATAAAAAAAATAAAGCAAACTGTTTTTCACATTGTTAGATCTTTAGGAAAAGGGCATTTTCTTCAGATTTTCTGAGTGAAATCAATAACAAATCAAAAGTGAGCTGTTTTAAAGACCTTTGATATTTGTTGATTATCACACAAAGAAAAAAAAACATTAGAGACATTTTAATTCTCTCTTGGCTAAATTAAATTGCCAACCATGCAAACATCACACAAAGAAAAAAAAAACATTAGAGACATTTTAACTCTCTCTTGGCTAAATTAAATTGCCAACCATGCAAACATTTATAGTCCAAAGACTTTCCCAGGAGAAGGACCTTCTGGTAAAAACAGCATCAACAGGGATTGGGAATCAGGAACTGCACATTAAAAGGATTCCTTACAATCATAGCCGCACAAAATTGTCTTTTGTATGTTGTTTTCTAAAGTGTATTTTATTTCTTGATAACTCCCTTATGTATCCACACCAAAGCACCAGAACATGTTTATGATTGCCTGTCAATACACCCGTTGCCTGTTAAAAGATTATGCCTTGCTTTATAGATATAAATGTGTGTATTCTTTTAACTCTTTTCAAAGTGCATTTAGTTGGCCTTGTACTGTATTTGACTTGCACTGTTTCAAAATGGTCTTCTTTCAACTGTTTTGGTAAATATACGGGACCTGTTTTTAAGTGAGAGACTAAATGCTCTGTAAGCTCATTCACAGAGAAGGCTGTAGTAGATTGCAGGTCTAAACCCAGGACATCAGATTCAGGTTTGTTTGTCATAGTGGCACCATGACAATGGTAACACCGTCCTGCTACATATATATGTTCACCCTGGTCCTTCTTGAGCTGTGTTTAAAATGTGTTCGTTTGTGTGTGTGTGAGAGAGAGAGCAAGAGAGAGAGAGAGAGTTTCTGTTGAGTTATCAGAATGTTTGTAAGTTCTCCTCAATGTATCTATTAATGTTTATAGGCCTATACAATGTTTATATGCACTGAGCCAATCGTAGAAATAGAAAGCAACATTTATGTATGTTTTTAGTAGGTCTACATCCAGAAAGAAATTATTATACTGTGTGTGTGAGAGTTGTCGAGTCCAAGCAGAATTATGATTATGATATTCCATTTGCAGTAGGCTACTTGTTATTGTCACCTGAATTTTTTCATTGTTTATGTTAAATATAGGTCCTACTACGCATATTTTTTGCTTTGTAGTACAGTTCTTCAACGTCTTGTTAAAGAAACAGACCTTTTTTTATCATGCATATTTCAGTATTTACAGAGTACAGAATGAAACAAGATATGTATGTGTCTTATATGTGTCAATGCTACTGTTTATGTTTTAAATATAGTTCAGTTGTGAATTGCTATTGTTATTTTGAGCATAAAATAATGCCAGTAAAGGATTTTTGACATGATTTTGTTTGTGCCAGTTTTTGTTGTAGTGTTCCCTTTAAAACCTTAGCTTGCCATATTGATGTTGTGAGCGAAACCATGCACAAGCTTTCAGAACATGAAAACGTATTTATTTATAGCCTACTATACTTATTTTAGTTAGAGATATATACTTAATCAAATTGTCTGTTCTCCATGCTGATGCGCTTCACAGTTGCTCAGCATCAGAGTAGCTAGCTCTATGTCACATAGTATGTGCTTGCTTTGCATATTTTGAACTTGAGGAAACGAGCACGTACATGATACAGTGTATGTCATACACTAAAAAACATGTGTAAATCCAACGCAGCCCATGAAACAATCCACGTTTGTAGTGCTGCAAGTAGCAAGAGAAAACTTAGGTACACAGACAATTATAGCGTAAACCAAAGCCAAGTAAAGGTAAAGCACATTTCAGTACTAGCACTACGTTGCGTGCTAGCAACGCAGAGATGGAAAGCAAGGGTTACTTGGCAACCAACAAATTATCACTATGGTTACAGTAATGTAGTCACATGACTAGCAACAAACACTTCTTCGCTAACTACAACCGAGCAGGCTGGCTAGTCTTTGCTAAAAGTGAAACAGTTTAAAAATTATTTGTTACTGTGATCGTTAGCTTAAGTTTATTACATGCAATGGCATCTACAACGTTTATTTTTTCTCAAACAGCAAACTTTCTGAATAGGTTCGATTTAGGAAAGAAGCACCGCATTTCGCTGAAGCCGTGAAGTCAAGTCTTCGTTTGAAAATGGGAGCAAGCGCCTCTGTTTCTCTTTGCGTAAGATATTTTCCCGTTTGTCTGTTGTTCATTGACCAGATTTCACACTATTCGTTATTCATGGTAGGTTAACCTTACATTGTTCATGGCAAGTGTCCATAGCTAAAAGAGTTGTAGTTATTTATTAACTACATTACGAGTTAGTCAAAGCAAACTCAAAGTACATGTGTCACAACTTAAGCAATGTGTGACTTTGGTTTGTTTGATAAGCATCATCATCTTCCGAAAGCAGCCAGCAATTGGTTATTCTACTGGCCAAATAACGAAAACGTTAGACCTTATTAATTTATCCTATAATCGACATTACAGTATTCATAACACAGCAATGAGCTAAAACAACATATTCCGTGACATTGTTCCTGTATAATTTAACTGTGGAAACACTTATCACCTTGTCCTGAGCACCATTACTGCAGAGCTGGTAATGAGGCTGCTAATATGCCAGGTTTAATGACGTAGAAAGGTCCATTTGCAAAAAGTGCAGTGAAGCCGTAAATTCCCGGAGGCACTGAGAGATTGCACGTTAACATTACCTGGGTTCAGGAAAGGGCAGTGGAAAGTGGTCTGAGTGACAACTGTTACTCTGAACTCTTTCTGACCCCACCCTATCTCCCCATTTACGACTAGTTAATCAAGAGGGACTTTCTTTTTCACCAGGAAACAACAAAAAGCAAAGATTATACAATCACTTGAGCTTGTTTATAATGTTTGTCCTTATTTTCCACTCGTTTTTAACGCAGAGTGACCCTGGCTCTGTAAGAATCCATGCACACAGGCACACAGCAAAGATCAGCCCGGTAGAACCCTATCATCCAGCCAGTGAAATCAGTCCTGAACCCGGGGGTAGGCCTGTGTTTGGTGTGTCCCTGGAGAGGCTGAGGGAGGACGGACAGTTTGCCTGTGGAGTCCCCTTGGTGCTCAGAAACCTGGTGGCCTTCCTAGATAATCATGGTAAGTTAATGAAGATTTCAAAAGTCAAAACCAACTGGTGCTCCTTTACTTTTTCCATTTCCTTAATGCCATATGGGACCCTTTACAAGACATTGTTAAACACACTACACACTATATAACACACACAGAGAAACAGTGTGCGTTCCTGACACACTGTAACAGTCCCAGCTAACGGCCCCCTCCTTGTCCTGGGTAGGAATGCACCAGCGGGGCCTGTTCCGTCTGTGTGGCTCCGTGGTGCGGACCCGGCACCTGAGGCAGCGCTGGGACCGGGGGGAGAAGGTGGATCTGGAGCAGGACGGGGACGTTTCCACCGCAGCCTCCCTCCTAAAGCTGTTCCTCCGGGCGCTGCCCAGCCCCGTAGTGGCTGAGCCTCTCCGCAGGGACATGATGCTGAGTCTCACAGGTACCAACCCCAACCCTAACCCTAACCCCAACCCTAACCCTAACTCAACCCTAACCCTAACCCCAACCCCAATCCAACCCTAACCCTAACTCTACCCTAACCCTAACCCCAATCCAACCCCAACCCTAACCCTAACTCAACCCTAACCCTAACCCCAACCCCAATCCAACTCTAACCCTAACTCAACCCTAACCCTAACCCCAATCCAACCCCAACCCTAACCCTATCCCTAGCCCAACCCCAATCCAACCCTAGCCCTAACCCAACCCTAACCCTAACCCAACCCCAATCCAACCCCAACCCTAACCCTAACTCAACCCCAATCCAACCCCAACCCTAACCCTAACTCAACCCTAACCCCAATCCAACCCCAACCCTAACCCTAACCCTAACTCAACCCTAACCCCAACTCCAATACAACCCCAACCCTAACCCTAACCCAACCCTAACCCTAACCCAACCCTAACCCAACCACAATCCAACCCTAACCCTAACCCAATCCAACCCTAGCCCTAACCCAACCCTAACCCAACCCCAACCCTAATCCAATCCCAACCCTAACCCCAACCCTAACCCAACCCCAATCCAACCCTAACTCAACCCCAATCCAACCCCAACTCTAAGCCAACCCTAACCCAACCCCAATCCAACCCTAACCCTAACCCAACCCTTACCCTAACCCTAACCCTAACCCAGCCCCTTAGTGGCTGAGCCTCTCTGCAGGGACATGATGCCGAGTCTCACAGGTACCAACCCTAACCCAACTCCAACCCTAACCCTAACCCTTACCCAGCCAGCACAGAAACATTTCCTTACAGCCAGCAGAGAAACATTACCTTACATTAACATTACCGACTACCAGCCTGCAGAAACTCTAGATGTACAGTACCACTGGACACAGCTCAGACCACATCGATGACACATACAGTACCACTGGACACTGTGACACATACAGCACCACTGGACATACAGTACCACTGGACACTGTGACACATACAGTACCACTGGACACTGCTACACATACAGTACCACTGGACATACAGTACCACTGGACACTGTGACACATACAGTACCACTGGACATACAGTACCACTGGACACTGTGACACATACAGTACCACTGGACATACAGTACCACTGGACACTGATACATGCAGTACCACTGGACACTGCTACATACAGTACCACTGGACACTGTGACACATACAGTACCACTGGACATACAGTACCACTGGACACTGTGACACATACAGTACCACTGGACATACAGTACCACTGGACACTGATACATGCAGTACCACTGGACACTGCTACATACAGTACCACTGGACACTGTGACACATACAGTACCACTGGACATACAGTACCACTGGACACTGATACATACAGTACCACTGGACACTGCTACATACAGTACCACTGGAAACTGTGACACATACAGTACCACTGGACATACATTACCACTGGACACTGCTACATACAGTACCACTGGACACTGTGACACATACAGTACCACTGGACATACAGTACCACTGGACATACAGTACCACTGGACACTGTGACACATACAGTACCACTGGACACTGTGACACATACAGTACCACTGGACACTGATTCATACAGTACCACTGGACACTGTGACGCATACAGTACCACTGGACACTGATACATACAGTACCACTCATTGGACACTGCTGGATTATTTGAGGGAAATTTGTATATATAACTTAAAGTCATATGTGGTAGACCTAGATTAAGTATGTAGACAGATGTATCTTATTTTTAATATATAACTATGAAATGTAAAAACATTTCTTTTTCTTTTTTTTTTATTGTTGGCCTTTTGCTGAACTGGGTTGGGTTATGTGGCAGGTAAACGTCCTAAATGGTATTATTTGCATTACAAACTCAATGACCTTAGTGTTAGAGTTAGGATAGCTACTCTGAGTCAGTGTATTATTCTCACTCCATATAACAGAGAGTTCAGGTAAAAACCAAACCAGCCACAGACCAGAGAACAGCAGCATAGACGGGAACCATGGCGATGGGTAGGAAGTCCAGTCCCTGTCACCGGTGCTAGTCTCACACACTGGTCTGGGTTCAGAGAGAGAGAGAGAGAGAGAGAGAGAGAGAGATTGATACTGGTGCTCGTCCAGCCCACCACTTAACTTTCCATGGTTCCCGACAGTGACAGCTTGTCTGTACTTTGATTCGGCTGATTCACTTCATCGCGTAACAGTTCTGTACCTGCAGTCTGTCAATCTGTGGACACTACAACACACACACACACACACACACACACACACACACACACACACACACACACACACACCTCCCAACAGCTGTGTGTGTGAAATGTCTCCTACAGCACTGTATCAAACTGTGTTTCTGGCACACTGCCGTGCCATGTTCATTCTGTTAGTTGTTAAGGTTGGTGTGGTGCAGGCTGAGCTGTTCATTCTGTTAGTCGTTAAGGTTGGTGTGGTGCAGGCTGAGCTGTTTATTATGGTAGTAGTTAAGGTTGGTGTGGTGCAGGCTGAGCTGTTCATTCTGTTAGTCGTTAAGGTTGGTGTGGTGCAGGCTGAGCTGTTCATTCTGTTAGTCGTTAAGGTTGGTGTGGTGCAGGCTGAGCTGTTCATTCTGTTAGTCGTTAAGGTTGGTGTGGTGCAGGCTGAGCTGTTCATTCTGTTAGTCGTTAAGGTTGGTGTGGTGCAGGCTGAGCTGTTCATTCTGTTAGTAGTTAAGGTTGGTGTGGTGCAGGCTGAGCTGTTCATTCTGTTAGTCGTTAAGGTTGGTGTGGTGCAGGCTGAGCTGTTCATTCTGTTAGTAGTTAAGGTTGGTGTGGTGCAGGCTGAGCTGTTCATTCTGTTAGTCGTTAAGGTTGGTGTGGTGCAGGCTGAGCTGTTCATTCTGTTAGTAGTTAAGGTTGGTGTGGTGCAGGCTGAGCTGTTCATTCTGTTAGTCGTTAAGGTTGGTGTGGTGCAGGCTGAGCTGTTCATTCTGTTAGTAGTTAAGGTTGGTGTGGTGCAGGCTGAGCTGTTTATTATGGTAGTAGTTAAGGTTGGTGTGGTGCAGGCTGAGCTGTTCATTCTGTTAGTCGTTAAGGTTGGTGTGGTGCAGGCTGAGCTGTTCATTCTGTTAGTAGTTAAGGTTGGTGTGGTGCAGGCTGAGCTGTTCATTCTGTTAGTAGTTAAGGTTGGTGTGGTGCAGGCTGAGCTGTTCATTCTGTTAGTCGTTAAGGTTGGTGTGGTGCAGGCTGAGCTGTTCATTCTGTTAGTCGTTAAGGTTGGTGTGGTGCAGGCTGAGCTGTTTATTATGGTAGTAGTTAAGGTTGGTGTGGTGCAGGCTGAGCTGTTCATTCTGTTAGTAGTTAAGGTTGGTGTGGTGCAGGCTGAGCTGTTCATTCTGTTAGTCGTTAAGGTTGGTGTGGTGCAGGCTGAGCTGTTCATTCTGTTAGTAGTTAAGGTTGGTGTGGTGCAGGCTGAGCTGTTTATTATGGTAGTAGTTAAGGTTGGTGTGGTGCAGGCTGAGCTGTTCATTCTGTTAGTCGTTAAGGTTGGTGTGGTGCAGGCTGAGCTGTTCATTCTGTTAGTCGTTAAGGTTGGTGTGGTGCAGGCTGAGCTGTTCATTCTGTTAGTCGTTAAGGTTGGTGTGGTGCAGGCTGAGCTGTTCATTCTGTTAGTAGTTAAGGTTGGTGTGGTGCAGGCTGAGCTGTTCATTCTGTTAGTCGTTAAGGTTGGTGTGGTGCAGGCTGAGCTGTTCATTCTGTTAGTAGTTAAGGTTGGTGTGGTGCAGGCTGAGCTGTTCATTCTGTTAGTAGTTAAGGTTGGTGTGGTGCAGGCTGAGCTGTGTGCTGACTCTTTGTTTGGTCCTGTTCCATACAGAGTGTCCATGTGAAGCCGGGCAGAACTCCTCGCTCAGAGAGAACCTCCACCGTCTCCACGACGACAACCTCAACATCCTGTCCTACCTCATCCACTTCCTGTCCAGGGTGGCCTCTCACAGCCAATCGAATCACATGCCCCAGGAGAACCTGGCCACCGTATTCGGACCCTGTATATTCCAGTGAGTGTCAGCTGTGGTTAGTTGCCTCTCAGATCAGCTTTCCCTGGTGGAACAGTGCTAACGGCCTTCACCTCAACAGGACAGGCAGACCTCCTTCCTGACCTGCTCCAGAGGAACAGCCTGTCTGTCCCCAGAATGTACACAAGCCTTTCCCCACACTGGCACTACAGTGAGGAGACAGGCAGACAGGCAGGCAGGCAGGCAGGCAGGCAGGCAGGCAGGCAGGCAGGCAGGCAGGCAGGCAGACAGGCAGACAGACAGACAGACAGACAGACAGACAGACAGACAGACAGGCAGGCAGGCAGGCAGGCAGGCAGGCAGGCAGGCAGGCAGGCAGGCAGGCAGGCAGGCAGGCAGGCAGGCGGAGAAGAAGAGGCTCTCTGCTGGCACTGCCCTATCCTGTTTACAGAGCTCTGTGGTCAGAGTAAACAAACATGACCCTACTGTGGAGGATGTTTAGACGCAGTCGTCCCCTCCTCTCTACCCTCTCTCTTCCCCTCTGCCTTCTCCCCTCCTCTCTCTCTCCCCCTCTGCCTTCTCCCCTCCTCTCTCTCTCCCCCTCTGCCTTCTCCCGTCCTCTCTCTCCCCCTCCTCTCTCTCTCCCCCTCTGCCTTCTCCCCTATCTCTCCCTCACTCCCTGAGTCAGCTTGTTTCAGGCTGCCCGTTCTCACAGGCACAGTGTCAGCTGGTAGGGGAGGGTGGATCTGTGTGTTAGCAGCTTAATAACAGTCGGCCTGGGATGGCATCACTGCACTGTCACTGTCTGTCTGTCTGTTTGGCTGTTTGGCTGTCCTGCTGGTTTGGCTGGCTAGCTGTCTGTCTGTCTGTCTGTTTGTCTGTCTGTCTGTTTGGCTGTCTGTCTGTCTGTCTGTCTGTCTGTTTGGCTGTTTGGCTGGCTAGCTGTCTGTCTGTCTGTCTGTTTGGCTGTCTGGCTGTTTGGCTGTTTGGCTGTTTGGCTGCCCTGCTGGTTTGGCTGTTTGGCTGTTTGACTGGCTAGCTGTCTGTCTGTCTGTCTGTCTGTCTGTCTGTTTGGCTGTTTGGCTGTTTGGCTGTTTGGCTGCCCTGCTGGTTTGGCTGGCTAGCTGTCTGTCTGTCTGTTTGGCTGTTTGGCTGCCCTGCTGGTTTGGCTGGCTAGCTGTCTGTCTGTCTGTCTGTCTGTCTGTTTGGCTGTTTGGCTGTTTGGCTACCCTGCTGGTTTGGCTGGCTAGCTGTCTGTCTGTCTGTCTGTCTGTTTGGCTGTTTGGCTGCCCTGCTGGTTTGGCTGGCTAGCTGTCTGTCTGTCTGTTTGGCTGTTTGGCTGCCCTGCTGGTTTGGCTGGCTAGCTGTCTGTCTGTCTGTCTGTCTGTCTGTCTGTTTGGCTGTTTGGCTGTTTGACTGCCCTGCTGGTTTGGCTGGCTAGCTGTCTGTTTGGCTGTTTGGCTGGCTAGCTGTCTGTCTGTCTGTTTGGCTGTTTGGCTGTTTGGCTGCCCTGCTGGTTTGGCTGGCTAGCTGTCTGTCTGTCTGTCTGTCTGTCTGTCTGTTTGGCTGTTTGGCTGTTTGGCTGCCCTGCTGGTTTGGCTGGCTGGCTGGCTAGCTGTCTGTTTGGCTGTTTGGCTGCCCTGCTGGTTTGGCTGGCTGGCTGGCTAGCTGTCTGTTTGGCTGTTTGGCTGCCCTGCTGGTTTGGCTGGCTAGCTGTCTGTTTGGCTGCCCTGCTGGTTTGGCTGGCTAGCTGTCTGTTTGGCTGTTTGGCTGTTTGGCTGCCCTGCTGGTTTGGCTGCCTTGCTGGTTTGGCTGGCTAGCTGTCTGTCT
>JAPMUY010008600.1:22500-72057 GCA_026901105.3 Galaxias olidus | reverse complement strand
ACGGAAATTAGTTATTGAATTAGTTTTGCTAAAGACGGTTGGAGTCCGGACGTTAGGCTACTTACCATGTACCCCGTGTGGTGCAGCTAGGCCGCTTGTGGCGGGCTCATTGTTGCGTGGATTTGTATACAACTGAAATTACTGTATACATTTCTAGCATTAATTTGCAGGATTTACATTGTATGATTGACAGGAAAAAAAAAAATTTTGATGGTTTAATCATGTCAATTGTTTATATCGTTTTTGATATTTAATGACATTTTTACCAGAAGCAAGAAAACTTTTTATACTGAAAATTGAAACTGAAACTGAACACTCTTTTTTGAAATAAAAAATTCCCCTACCACGTATATGCACTTATATTTTTATAGTGGTGGTGCCAGGAATTATGATTTATTTATATTATCAGTAAATTAATGCCAAGTGATTTTACGGCATTAGACATTTGAGGTCAAACTATTACAAGCATGAAGTGTCAAGTTGAGAGAAGAGAAAGTTAGTATGCTGGAGGAATGTATATGCGAGAATGGGAGAGAGACACATTAGCAGGCTAAGATTGGAAATACACAAAATTAAATAAAACATTTAGCTATTAATAGGCAAGCATGGGTATGGAACATGTGAATTGCCAAGAGAGAGACAGTAGGATGCATGTTTTATGAAATGTTTTGACAGTGAAGATATGACAGAATCGAGGCATTCAATGTAGAGACAATACTTAAAAAAACGGATATGTATAGTTTTTTGTTGTTTAAAGTTTAAGGGATACGGGGATCAGTAGAGGATGATTCTGCTACACCCTCCAGTTCAGTAAGGCGGTAACGGTCCAAAAGTTGATGGCTGTATTGCTCTTCTTCTTCTTCTCTGAATTTTTATTGGCGATTGGCCATCAACTTTTGGACCGTTACCGCCACTTACTGAACTGGAGGGTGTAGCAGAATCATCCTCTACCCCAGTCCCCCGTATCCCTTAAACTTTAAACAACAAAAACTATACATATCCGATTTTTAAGTATTGTCTCTACATTGAATGCCTCGATTCTGATTTGTCTGTCTTTCTCTTTCACTGTCCAAAAATTGACATTCACGTAAAACATGCATCTACTGTCTCTCTCTTGGCAATTATCACATGTTCCATACCCATGCTTGCCTATTAATATGCAATGTTTTATTTAGTCTTGTGTGTTCCAATCTTAGCCTGCTAATGTGTCCTCTCTCCATTCTCGCCGTGGTGCCATTCCTCCAGCATCTTAACTTTCTCTTTCTCTCAACTTTGACACTCGTGAACTAGCAATAGTTTGACCATCATCAAGTATTTCCTGAAAATTAATAAAATCACTTGGCATTAATTTACTATTCAATATCACCTCAATAAATCATAATTCCTGGCACCACCACCATATCTGATTAAAATATAAAGTGCACTGCATTGAGTAGACTAGACAGGGGTGGACTTCGACGGCATTTTGATTTCAAAGAGTGTTCAGTTTCGGTTTTGTTTTCGGACTGTAAAAAGACTGCCTTCTGGTAAAGTGTCATTAAAGTGTCAAAAAACATTATAGCGGCACAGCCTGTGTCCGCCTGACATGTTCAAACCATCAAGAAGAACCCTCAGTCAGTCATACAATATGTAATTTTCAGTCGACCTCACTACGAGTAATAGACGCTAGGGGGCGATGTGGTACGACTTCAGTTGTATACAAATCCACGCGACAAGCTGAGCCCGCCCTGAGCGACCTAGCTGCACGACACGGGTTTTGTGGTAAGTTAACTAACGGTCGGACTCCAACCGTCTTTAGCAAAACTAGTTGGTAGCTAATTTTAAAATTTATAATTTTTGCTAGAGATTTGCACAGGGACAATTTTCAAAAAAGTCTGTTTTGTGTTGCCTGGTAAGATTTGCTGGACCTACAACTTATTTATATATCTATTTACACCATGTCGCAGTTAGCTAGCTAGCCAGCACCACGAACACCTAAAAGGGAATTTTCTCCCTGAAACTTTCAGTGAAAGTGACACTGATTTGTGCGGTACAGTCAAGATTGATTTCCATTTTGAAATTAAATTGATTGATTATACATTGACATCCATTTTTGGTCTGGGGCCAGCCTTCTACCTGTTTTGCTTGGTTAAATTTTTTTCTCCGGAAAAACCGCTTAGTTGGTAAATGTAGGAAAACAAACCATTTTTGACATATTACCTTATCGGTTCCTACATTTGTTCTATCGTGTCCCCATTATGGATATATAGGTTTTTTTGTTCTATCAAAGTCCATAGCTTTCCAGAGTCCATAGAGATTTGTTAGGGGATCTTTCCCTTTAATCATGCCACCAGGAGTGCATATTAATATACCATATTATTTTATGCAAGCATTAGACCTACATACAGATCTGTTTACAGTTTCCCTGGTTTGACTGGATAGCCAGGTATGTGCTTACTTTAAGTGCATTTTTTGTTCTATTTATTTTTTGGGTGAAATGTTGTCAATGTGTTTTACTGAAACACATACTTATAAATAATATAGTTTGCACACTCCTACTTGATGTGTGAACAAAAAATGTGATTTTAGATTAATGCGTAATGGGGCTCGTTGGTCTAGGGGTATGATTCTCGCTTAGGGTGCGAGAGGTCCCGGGTTCAAATCCCGGATGAGCCCTTTTTTTGATTGTGAAACAAATTCAGTTAATGCAGTTTTTCCTGTAACCAGCCTAAAATGTGTAAATTTAATTTAAAGACACCAGAAAGTCCTGTGCTTGTTTATGGATGAACTGACTGGCATAGTTAATGAGTGACAATTCAAAGTTGTCAGAATTATTAACAAAATTAATAAAAAATGTGTGAAGATGTGCATATGCATAAATATAGGATGTATTTGGTGAACATGTAACTTTAAGTATGAATATTAAGTTGAACACAGATTCAGCGTTACAATCATATTAGTCAATAGGCAAATTAAACATGTAATCTCCACTGGCCCACGGTTGCGTTACATTGATAATTATGTCTTGTACTGTCACGATATTAACTATTTTGTTTCTATGTACATTAATTTACGTATTAGGGAAAATATATTGACCCCGACGTGATTTGAACACGCAACCTTCTGATCTGGAGTCAGACGCGCTACCGTTGCGCCACGAGGTCTTCGTGAAAGTGGAGATCAAGAAGGGCTTTCTTGACCGCATGTTTCGAATCGATGGTTATTGTAATGTTCTCAAATATATTCACTGTAAAATATTAAAAATATTTTGGCAAAGACACAGAGGCATACACTGTCAATCAGAGCAGTGGGCGTACCCAATAGTATGTATACCTTCAAATTGAAAACAGAAACATGATTTGTAAGTATTTTGCCATAACTAGTTCCTTCACTATGGATTTTACAGATTAGTATATATGATACAATAATGTATGCTACAATAGATATTATATTGTGTACGAATTCATATTGTAAACATTGTTGAGACAGGTTTCATGGCCGGTTAGCTCAGTTGGTTAGAGCGTGGTGCTAATAACGCCAAGGTCGCGGGTTCGATCCCCGTACTGGCCACAATGCTTTTGGTTATTTCTAACTTACCACCATTGGTTGTTACGCTAGTATCATTGCCATTCTCCGTTCTACTGAAGGCCCATGTATACTTCAAGACTGCGATTGCAGCTAGATACTACTCAATGCTCGTGGTCACTGCATATGGCTATGATCAACGACGATAATCCAAGTCTGAGCTTCTCTTCCTGATTTAGTGAAGCACTTACTTGTGCCATAAAGCAAATCGCCAAAGTTGCGCTGGAGATCACGCAAGGCGACAGACCACTTTTGTATTGAATATTGAGACTTCAAGAGAACTGATCTTAATAGCGATTTTTTTCAGTATCCCATCGACATTACAATGTGTAAACTGTAGAAAGGTATTGATAATACGTTAAAGGGGCCCTGTTATGCTAATTTTCAGGTTCATACTTTTATTTAGGACTTCTACTAGAATAGGTTTACGCGTTTTAATGTTCAATAAACAATTTATTTTCTCCAAACTGCCTGGATCTGCAGCACTTTATGCACCCTCTGTCTGAAACGTTCTGTTTTAGCTCCTGTCTCTTTAAGGCCCCCCTCCCCCCTCCCGACGAGCCCAGTCTGCTCTGATTGGTCAGCTGGCCAAACAAAGGGAATTTGCCTTCTCGTTTACCAAAACAGTATTTTCTCGACTTGGCGAAACCACCGGGCCTCCGCTCTGACTGACTCTGGTTGAGGGCGTGCCAAATGTGATTTAAATGTATGACTTTGTGACATAGATAAGTTACGAAAGAAAACGCCGGACTACAACGAAGCGTTTCAGGCGGTTCAGGAGCAGTAGTGGAGTAGGAGTAGTAGTGAGAGAGTAGCTCCCTTTGGCGTGGACAATGGGATTTGTAACTTTTCAATTCAATTCAATTCAATTCAATTCAATTTAATTTAATTTAATTTAATTCAATTATCTTCAATTATCTTCATTGTCATTGTATAAAAACAACGAAACAGCGAAGCATACCCCTGGACCACGTAGTACAAAATATAACAGTGATAATAAAATAGAGAAATAAAATAGTTACCGCTTATCCTGTACAGGGTCACGGGGGGGGGGGGCTGGAGCCTATCCCAGCGGACACAGGGCGAGAGGCGGGGTACACCCTGGACAGGTCGCCAGTCTATCCAAGTGCAAAAGTATTCATGTTAAAGAAGCGCATGTAGTGCAGGCATGATTTAAAATACAGAGTTCTAGTCTGGGGTTGTGTAGGGGGTGGTGGGGGGAGGGACTGGTGAGTTGTGTTTAGCAGCCTGACTGCTTGAGGGAAAAAGCTGTCCTTCATTCTGGTAGTCCTTGCTCTGATAGACCTGTATCTTCTTCCTGAGGGCGTGAGTTCAAACAAGTTATGGGCCGGATGTGATTCATCTCTGATGATACTACAAGATCGGCGTAGGCAGCAGGAGGTGTAGATGGTGGTGCCTGGTAACTGGGCCCCGATAATTTTCCCAGCAGTCTTTATTACTCTCTGAAGAGCTTGCTGCTCCACCTTCGTGCAACTGTTGAACCACACTGACATGCAGAATGTCAGCACACTTTCGATGGCCTTGTGGTAGAAATTCACTAGAACCTTTTGTGGTAGATTTGCTTTCTTCAGTTTCCTCAGATAAAAGAGGCGCTGTTGAGCTTTCCCAATCACTGAGGTGGTTGGTATTGGTACTCCAGGACAGGTTCTCAGTCACTGTCAGGCCCAGGAACTTTAAGTTGGCAACCTTCTCCACTGCCTCGCGTTTATGTAGAGTGGGGAGTGGTTGTGTTGACCTGCTTTGCGAAAGTCCACCATTACTTCCTTGGTCTTCTTGATATTCAGAGACAGGTTACAGGTTCAGACCTTTTACATGCACAAAAAGCTATATAACATACTAAAGGAAAGGGAAAACCCCCAAAGGCATAATAGGGCCCCTTTAATACAAAAAAGTTGACTAAAGTGAAGTTGCTTTAAAATCGTGACTATAGCAATGGAGTGCTTGAGGCCCAATGTTCAGAAAGATATAATTGTGTGCTCCTGTCCCATCTCCGCCGGCTCTTCATGACATAGAGCCTAACCCTAACCCTTACCCTAACCCTCCTAAAAATAAAATATCAGTCATGCATAGTTCCTCTAAGGGCCCCTAATGTAAGATTTTGACTATTTATTTGTCTAGCATTGTTTATAGAGATTATACCAACAACATGAACAGGTTAAATATGTGCCTTGTGCATTTTCTCTATTTTACCTCTGACAACACATCTACCCTATTTTTCTGAATTTCACTGATTTGTGATGTAAAATATCCAAGTCAATCTAATTGGCCAAGCACGGACTCAGCTCCTCCGGCCGCAGCCATGACAACAACAGCGGGATGTTACTATCCGTAACCAATAACATCGCTCAGCTGATGAATGTTAATGAGCAATGGACGTAAACTCGCGTTCACCACTCAAAACGAGAAGGGGGAGGCTGCAGACCTGGAGCCCAGACAACCTGAGTTCACTGTAGTATACTTATAGTCCAGTTGGGGGCGGTAATTCACCTTAAACTGGCTTGCCAACCGCCAATAAAGAACCAAAAAGAAGACGAAGAAGAAGATACACACGCTACACAAGTAAGAGGTATGCTAATTCCTAAAAATTGATTTATTAAAATGATTGTTGTTCAGCAGTCCCGTAATGTTATGGGTTATTTAAAGAAACTCGCTTAGGGTTGATATCAATTTATTGCGATATATCGTGATTTCAACGTTTTTAGTTGCACCAGGCGTTATCGGCAACGCAGCATTAGCCGAGTTAACTGTACCAACTTTAATAATTTGTGTGGGCAAGAAAGTCTATTTTAGTAGGCAAGACAAACCCAACAGCTGCAGTGTAGTCAACGGCAGCTGTATTTACGCAGCGTGAAGAAAACCGCGCTGTGTACCGTTTTGAAACGGTTTATATCAACACAAATATAACGTTTTTGTTGATCTGAGTCTTTTAAGTCATTCCAGAGTAATACTTAGTTTCACAAAATAGAAGTGTTTATATCTATAGATCTCCTGCTATTTCGTAGTTAGCTTCCAAAGAACGTAGGTTTTGTTGTTATATGAAAAAATCCTCAACGTTGAGTAGTTTAATAAAAAACTTTTTTTTTAATTTAATATCCAGTGATTGATGGACTGGTTTACGAATATGTTCTTCAATCACTGATAATTCCAGTTTTCCATATTTCTACTGTTAATAACATAACTTTGTCATTACAAAACGCGCTCTGCGTGGTGGTCAACGCTGCGTTTGGTCGGCTCTAATTTCTTTCTCTAACGGGCACGAAAAAGTCCAGCACTCCTTGTCTTCAAATGAATTTACCTCGGTGTTCCCATTATTTTTAACGGTAAAACTTTTATTCATTTTGAAGTAAACCCCTGTCAAGACATGACCTTACTGGGGACTAACCAATCAGTAAACAAATATATATTCAAAATACATGTCATGTACTTTACTTGAATCACTAACTTTTATCAAAATGTTCAATCGTGGCCTTTCAACTGTGACTAGACTGAAAAGATTCAGCAAAAAAAGTGTAAGTTTTTTGAAGGTAAAAAAAGATATTCTCTCTAATAATTTTTACGCCTTGCTGCCTTCTATAGTTTCACTTCGTATTTTAAAACGCAGACAGCGGCAAAACAGATGTCCTTCTCTATAGTTTGTTAGCAAGTTTCTGTTTAGATTTCAGTTGCGTTGATTGAAATCCATAAAGCGAGACATATTTTAATTGTTTTATGAAGTTATGTCAGTCAGTTTGGCTACTATTACATAGGCCTATAACACATTGAATTTTAACTTTAGCTATGCTGATTTATTCTGAATGTAAGTGAGGCTCATCGGTAACGTTGTCTGTACCAAGATAAAAGGCAACCTAGTTGCATTCTTGAGCGGGGAAATTTTAAGTAGGCCTATCAAAGCAATTAAGAATATATTAATGATCCTAGCCGATTCGAAAAACTTCATCATCATCATCATCGTCATCCGCTTTGTCCGGGGTCGGGTCGCGGAGGTAGCAGTTCAAGCAGGGCATCCCAAACTTCTCTTTCCCGGGCCACATTAACCAGCTCTGACTGGGGGATTCCAAGGCGTTCCCAGGCCAGTGTAGAGATATAATCCCTCCACCTGGTCCTAGGTCTGCCCCGTGGCCTCCGCCCAGCTGGACGTGCCTGGAACACCTCCCTAGGGTCGAAAAACTTTTCATATTTAAAATACTTCTGCTAATGAAGAACTATGCATGATAAGAGTTTGAGGTATCATATCAATTGCCGTGAGAAAATCTGGACCTTTCCTTTCATCTTTTGTTTTCCTGTATGTCCACGGAAGCGTTGGTTTCCTTAAAGATTGCGTTGAGTGGTATGTCCAGTGTTTGTGAGCACGGATGCGTACATGAAAAATCAGTGCCTCAACAAAACAAGAAAACCTATTTATTAGTAAGATGGTTTATTGTCTTGTTTAGGTTTGCAGAGCAGACTGCAGAAATGAGCAGATTGGCTACTCGTAGACAGCTAAAAATACAAGATCAATACAATACAAGATCATCATCGTCATTATAAATGAAATACAGGTCTATAATATGGGAGTTTGTTGGGTAGAGTGGTGACTTGCAAGCACGAATGGGCGAGAACTGTGGGGGAGGCAAGGAAAACGTATTTCAACAAGAGAATATGCCTTTTAATTACAGCTTTAGGCTAAATAAGCAGATTATGTACAAATAATATCGAGCAATGATCTTGCAATGGGATCTACATTTTACAGAGATAGTTCTGACTGAAATGTATTTTCGACATGGTGATTATCTGGCACTGATTATGGTGTACAAGTGCAATTGCAAGCAATAGGCTATTGGAGCCGTAATTTTTGTTGTTTAGGACCGCGTCCTGAAAAAGCTAAGATGACACGTTCGCCGGTTTTCAGAGTACACGTTTTTAATACTGTAGCCTTAATTTTGGTAAACAACCATACAACTGTAAAGGCAGTGAGTTTTTCAAAGTATTTGTAGCAACATATCCATTATTTGTCCCACGATAAAGACGTAAACTAATGTCAAATTTGGCCATAAGAGGTTTGAGCTTTTTGAATACACCGCTTGGCTACACCGAAGTATCAACTCGGTAAAATGAAAAACTTTTTTCGACACTAAAACTGTCACTTTTAGATCAACTGAAAATGTATGAATTTGTTTTTATTAATAAACGTTTAGTAAGTATTACACATTTGGAGCATTCACTTGATTTAAAAATAAAAACTGAAAACACGTTTGTCCTGCCTAATTTTAGCTGAAGTCATCGATATTGTTAACTGAATTTGTTAACAATTGTAAATTCTTAGTCAGTTTAGGGAGCGAAATCTGCAGTCCGACATGTTGTTAGCTAAAGATTTCGTTTATTTACTCGATATACATTAGATCTGTCTAATGTATACATAGACCTTTCCAACCTCCTCTGCCCTTAGCTATCTCTCTAACCCTCAGTACTTTTTTATATGTATTTATATTTTCCATTTTCTGCTATCTGTCTCTAGCTCCCATGCATGAGATGGCTTCTTTGGGTAAGATATTCGAGTACACGCTGGATATGTATGAACACACCAAAGACAAATTTACAATAGGCCTCTTCATGTATATATAAATCTCTCTCTCTCTCTCTCTCTCTCTCTCTCTCTCTCTCTCGCAATGATCAAACATTGACAACCTGCCAATATTTACACCATTTTCTTTCCAACTTTCCTTTTTTTTTTCTTTAGTGAACAAGAGGAATTTTACAAAAATGTAACATCTCTGTAAGAAGAGGTGATGGCCAGGAGGAAATTCCTATTGGTTAAAGTTTTAATAAATACCTAATGGGTCACGAAAAAGCTGTCTTTCTTTATTTTTTCCATTTTATTTCAAGAAGGGATGAATTGTTTGTCTTTGTAAAATGCTATGTAGAATTCTGTTCTGTAGATGTATGACAAACAATAGTGAGTAGTACAGCAGATATTTAATCAATGGTGCATATCATTACACTGTATGTCTTGAGGGGTTACATATTTGAATTGAACGTTTAGATATAAATTCTGAACTGAAACTACATGGATCACTCAATTGCACTTGGATCCTGTGTATCAATAAAACACAAGTGGATATAACTATATGCTAAAACACTAAGGCAGCCTTTTTAATAAATAGCATAGTGCTTTTTATTACATTGTACAATCAGTGCAGCATGTACAGTATATCTCATATCTTAATTATCATACTTCATATCTCATTTTTTAATTGAACGTGTATATATAAATTAAAACAACCGTTTCAATGTGAAGCTAAATATCGTTTAAAAAAATGGTCACCGTCTATATATAGACTGTTATTAACGAAGATCAATTCGTCACAGTCTACAGAGGGTTATTAATGCATACCTATCGACCGCTGCAGCATACTTCATCTCATCTTAATATGTTTATATTTTAATTCACTAAGCAATCGCAAAGTAAGATAAATAACTTTTTATGTTAATATGTTTTTATTTTAATTCAGTGAACAATCGCAAAGTAAATCTAAATAACATTTTAAGTTTCTTCTTTTTTTTAAGTTTGAAATCAATTCGTCTAATTGTACAGACGGTTATTAATGTATACGTTTACGTTTGGACCCCATATGGTTTTCTGTCAGTGTCCTAAACGGCAAGGGGACTGTGGCTGCCAGAGGGGACTCAGGCTGTCTGAGGTTACTCAGGCTGTCTGGGCTCCAGGTCTGCAGCCTCCCCCTATAGCTCAAAACGGCTTGTGAGTTGGAAGGGAAAAAGGAGGCACCTTAGAATAATGATTTAAAAATAAATATATTTTTTTTTTGTTCAAATACTTTTTAATGTGCTTCATAGACACCAAGCCGCACACAAAAATGTATTACTGTCTACATTATGGGCTCTTTAAACTGTAATTTAAATAAAAAAATATACAAGTAAAAAAAGTGCAAGTTCAATAGCAAAATTTTCTATTGACGTTTTTTCACCGTGAGGCCTCTGGAAAGGCCGTGCTCTCTGGAAAGCCAATTTCGGTTTGACAGCGTTTCTTATGATCACATTCACAACCTAATGCTCTTTATGGGCAATGAAAAACAGCATTCATTCAAGTTACTCATTTAATTTGTTGCTTTAAGCTGTTTAAAAAACAACTGTTTATGGGACATAACTGCTTCAACTATTCAAAACTTGTCGCTTAGGTAACTGTGATTCTTGTAGAGATATTTTCGAAAGACCATAACAAGCGTTGGTGGTATAGTGGTGAGCATAGCTGCCTTCCAAGCAGTTGACCCGGGTTCGATTCCCGGCCAACGCAGATATATTTTACATATCTATTTCAAATGTGATTTTCGTTTGTGTACATTCTGGCATACTAGGTCACATTTATTTGTTTTTTAATTATGAGATACCATCTATAGTAGGTTAGAAATGGGGAGGGGTAGGCCTTTATCACGTGGAATGCCGTCGGACCAGTTGAGTGAGCAGTAGATAATTCTACTGAATCTGCAGTGTAAAACATAATCAAAACAAATCATTCAGTCAAACAGCTTTTGTTAGTTTCCTTTTGCAGCTAAACAATCTTTTTCTGTGTTGAATGATCAGCAAGGGTTTTAACCATTTTGTTATGTTACAGCCTTATTCTATAACGGATCAAATCCATTTTTATCCTCATCTATTTACCTCACTCCATAATGACAAAGCAAAAACAAGTTAGAAATGTGTGCAACTGTATCAAGTATTCAGAGTCACACCCTTCACTCAGTACTTTGTTGAGGCACTTTTTCCAGCGATTACAGCCTCAAGTCTACTTGAATATGATGCTGCAAGCTTGGCACACCTGTGTTTGTGGAATGTCTTCCATTCTTCTCTGCAGATAATCTAAGCTCAGCAAAGCAATGCAGAGTTATTTTCAGGTCACTCCAGAGATGCTTGATCATGTTCAAGTTTGATCTCTGTCTGGATCACTTAAAGACAATCACAGACTTGCCCCGAAGTCACTCATGTGTTGCCTTTGCTGTGTGCTTAGGGTTGTTGTCTTGTTGGAAGCTAAACCGTCGGCTGTCATGTGCCTTTTACTGAGGAGGGGCTTCCGTCTGGCCACTCTACTATAAAGGCCAGACCTTCAATATTGCATACATTTCTTATGTAAATATGACATTTCAGTTTTTTTTTATTTTGAATAGATTTCCACAAATTTCTACAAACCTGTTTTTTCTTTGCTATCATGGGCTATCAGGACCCGCCCAGCCGTTCCCCTAGAGCCATATAATTACATGTTTACCATTCACGTTAAATTATTGTCCTTTTAGTTGGGTTTTATTTATCACTTTCGTTAGGTTGTATTTCATTTTTTTCCCCAGTAGATGGCGGCAAGGGACATCTAACAATCGATCATTACTCTTCATTATTTTTCTCAGGCTGGCTTCTTTCCCCATGTGAGAACAGAAAGTGCATCGTCCCCTAGAAAATCAGAGACAAGAGACAAGATGAATTCGATTAATTATGTATGCATGAATATATATGCTATAAAATTATGAAAATGTAACTTCCATGTAAAATATTATGATCCATAGGAATAAATATATATATATTTTTTTTATTTAATGAGTGATTAATATTGTACAATTTTAATGACTCCCTTTATAATCGCTTTAGAAGTTATGGTATTAATTTCTTGGTTTGTTTTTAAAATATTTTACTCCTTAATGTGTTTGTTTTTCCTCACATCCACTACAAGGTTGTTAGTTTGGGTTAACGTTATGGGTTAGCTTAGTGTTTGCTACTTTAATTACGCTTTTAATTTTACGAATACAGAATTAATTGTTTGTATTTAATGAAATGCCAAATTGGGCAACCTACCTATGTTGATAACCAGCAGCGCTGTCACTTACAAAAACAGAACGGGAGGGGAGAGTGGTGCGCATGACTTCAGAAGAAGGCATGCACGCAGTCTGTGTGAACCACGGAGTGTTGATTATCAGACTTCAGTCTATACTTTATCCTTTGGAGTAGACCAACCTCTGCAGGGAGGCACTCATACACATTACAACCAATTATGTGAAAACCCGACGAAAGGGCCGTTTTAAAATTCCTGTTCAGTTGTACTCGAGTGTTGCTTTTTATCTATACACCGACCGTGCAATTTGTTGCAAATAGACTATCGCGGATACCTGTAGTGAGATGCGGCAATGTCCCGAGGAATATGCCCACGCGTTAACTCTTTGTGGATTTTGTCAGCTTTGTTCTTTTTGAAGATAGTGAATGTGCACTCATACAGCTGTCATGAAGTGAGGACCGCTTACCAACTGCGGCAAATTGGCTCGCTACAGCGAGTACCAGAGACACCTGGCACAGGTGAGTGTAGTCTTCACGCCAGTTACGCACTGTGGTGTGTTGTTTGGCAATTGCGCATGAGATTACCTGCTGCTGATTTGGTTAATTGGTATAGTCAGGCCTGTGTTTGGTTACGTTTCCTAATTTGAGTGTTCAATTTTAACTATGGCAAATTAAATTAAAACAACTATTTTCAAATTGCACCATAGTATTTGCATAGGGCATGCTGATTAACGTGAACTTTTAAGATTTTTAAAAAATTTAAACATGAGACAATATGCTTCATAAATCAGCAGTGGATGTTAACTTTTAAGAGACAAGATGTAGTGATGGAGACGTGCTCTGACACTTTCTAGTCAGACATTCAGTGGTTCTCCTTTGCTGAGAAGTTATTTAAAAGAAAATCTAAATCAAACCTCAGACAGTCCGAAACCTACTGTAAAATATGTGGATTCACTGTACTATGTATAATATTAAATGCATTCTGGATATACTGTTTACTTACTAAAGTACCTAAAGCAGTTGCAAATTACATTTGATGTAGCCAGGATTAATTGGAGATTAGTGGATATGCTGTTTCAACAGACCAACCCGCCAAACATGCTTCTTAGAGAGATATTTTAATATGCTGTCCTTCTGGCATTAGGTGTAGGATCACAAAGCAATAGGAGTTTGTATCAAAAGGGACATTTCATTTTATTTTGTGAGGAAACATTTTGACATTGGTTTGTACATCAAATCAGCTATGATGGTTTGACTAATAACTGTATATCAACATGTGACTTGACAAGTCTGGTTTGATAATGAAAAGGACACTCTTTGTATCATTTCTTCCCTATGTCGCGTTTATATAAGGTAAAGTTGCCCACCAAGGCTACAAATTACAGCCATTCTCCTTCATCCCATCTGCTACCTTTCAAGATATCAATTTGTTAAGGGGTGCTACTTTAACATAATCATGCCATATTAAAGCAGCGTGACTCAAGCTTCCACTCTTGGAGCCCTTTCAGGTAAGTCAGAATCACAGATGTAATGTCCATGTGGGCACAGACTACATTCAGGGACAAGTGCTCCACCTCCCCAGCCACCGAGCCCGAGGTATCACTGTGTCTGACTGCGTGCCGCAACAGGGAGAAGAGCAACAGATAGCCGAGTGGTAAGCATGCCTGGAGGCGCATCCGAACCACTTGATATGTTTGTTTGCCCGGCGTTGCTACTAGCAATTCGAGCATGTCGAGCGTTGGCGCAGGGTAAGCCCCATTCCAGACAGCGGACATGCTGAGGTCTTGTGAAGGTGCCACGGGTCTGAAGGGAAGCATTTGAGCTGCGTGACAAGCGTTAACAGCTCACAGTAAATGGGACTAGAGTTGACCTTATATAGCAACACTGTCATGTCTAGGCTGTGAAGTATTTGTTATCAGGTATTGGAAGGAGAAAGAGCCATACGTGGTTTGTCATGTCATGTGGTGCTCTTTTGCAATCATAGGGAGAGTTTATGGGCTGATATAGTGTTCTGTTTTATTGTGCAAATTTATTTCTATATGGCACACACCCTCTTCTCTTCATCCCCGCTAATTTGAGCAACATTTTCTGTTTAATTTCCCCTGTTATTTGCTTTTATTTGAAGTGGTCCAGGAGAGGTTGTTTTGGGTCAGGCCCCATCTCCCTTCAAAGCACTGTCCAGTGGTCTGGGGGCGGGAGTATTTAGTGTGTGTGCGTGTACGTGTGCGTGTGCGTGTGCGTGCGCGTGTGTGCACAACTCTGCTGCTGGGCCTCGGCTCTCAGATGAAAAGCCAACCAAAGCAGCTTTTGAAATCTGAAGTGTCCAAACCTAAGCTCTCTTTCACAGCCCTGGTGTTTGTTTTAGGGATACAGTACTGTGTTCACCATTCATATGTGGTCAACGGATCCCTTGCCCAGCACATTGGGAGCGGGGCAACGAGGTATTTAAGAGCCTGCCAATTGGATATGGGGCTTTATAAATGGCAAGAATGGCACTTCTATCGCACGCTCATGTTATGCCAGGGAGGCTTTATTTTACAGTCCTAATTCCACTGTTAGCTCAGAAATCGGGGGAGGACAAGCAAAGTTCACGGTTGTGAGGTAACAAGGTCGCGTTGAGATAAATCTTAACAAAACGTAATTACAAGCCGCTTGTTTTAGGTTTCGGTAAGGTCATTTGACCGTTTGCGGCCCAAATGATTGAGCCCCAAATTGCCCTCCTCTAAAGCCACGGTACAACACTTGCCCTCGGGCTCCTCAATTAATAAATAGAAGAGTTGGCTGGCTGCCAGGCTGTGTATTTGGAGAGCTTAGGTAATCAATGACACGGGGATTGCTTATCCCGCAATTATTTTTGGAAAGTTATGACCGCGCCAGCACTGTGATGTGCAGCCAAGCACTCCCTGCGGAGATGACGAGGGTGTGCTGATTTAGCACTTTTGGAGATGCATCAGTTAGAATGGCAGCCACAGAGCCGCTCCATTCATAAACACGCCTGTGCCACAGGTAACTGCTGGAGCTGGGCCTTCCTGGAAACGGCCACAGCCTACCGGTTGTCCAGATCGAACCGGTCAGTAGAACAGGGCTGGACTGTTACAGTACATCGTGCCTATAGGATTGAAAACAATGTGAAGGAAGCAACGCACACAGTTGGCTAGTAACTTTGTCCTCTTGCAATGCTCATTCGCCATAGAGTGGGATTTAAAAATAAACATATATGCCCGGTTTTCCGTACAGGGATTACGCCTAGTTCTAGACTAAATCTCACTGTCAATTGAGATTCTACTTGAAAATGTTTTTTAGTCTTTGCTTAATCCCTGTACGGAAAACCTGGCCGTAGTGTTTTACCTTGTTCGAAGCACCAGGATCTTGTCCACTGAGGTGGGTGGGGG
Organism: Galaxias olidus; assembly: GCA_026901105.3. Classification (NCBI taxonomy): domain Eukaryota; kingdom Metazoa; phylum Chordata; class Actinopteri; order Galaxiiformes; family Galaxiidae; genus Galaxias; species Galaxias olidus. Next base: position 56,272 of record JAPMUY010008600.1, on the reverse strand, counting down.
ATTATTCTTTGGGTTCCTCTGTGTGGAGCCAGGGAACGGGAGCCCAGCCTACTGTCACATGTCACCACATCAAGTAGTTATGGCATCAAGAGGGTCGGTAGGCCATCAAAGCTAATGCTGCCTTTGGATTGGTTGTGCTTGTTTTAGTCGCTCTTTAAACTCAGCCCTCTTCTGACAGAGGGGCCATACAAGTGGCGTATGCACCAGACTCCCCAACACACACACACACACACACACACACACGTTTTGATTTGAACCCTTCAAAGTCTTTGGTACTGGTCTCTCGCCCCCTTCTGTAGGCCTTCTATGCCCACTAGTGTGCGTCTCTCTCTGTTCCATCATGTCCATGTGATAACGGTCTATATCAAACACTTCACACTGTTCTCATCATTCCCGTCCAGTCTGATCTTGAGAAGGATGCAGGGCCGTTTCGGAGTGGGCCGCGGGCCGCCACGGGGCCTTCTCTCCGGCCTCCACTCCGACCAGGGCAGCCTCACCAAGGGAGCGGGTTAATGTGCCCGAGCGTCCGATTGGCTCCCTGTCCGAGTGGATCAGGTGTTGTTCACGGTTTGCCCCGCCCTCCCTTGCTGCGTTTCAGCTCCATGGATGATGACCCCCCGACCTCACTCCGTTATGTAGGACCTTTTACATTGACCATGCCACGTGATTAGTGCTGATCAGATCCTGACAGCCATTGTCATTGCATATATGGCACTCACCGTATATATTTCATCATATTTATCTTCTTCTTTATGTTTTTCTTTCCTTACCTGATGAATATTGCTGCTCAGTTAGAACAGGAATAGCTGTAGTAGTGACCATCCTTGTACAGTAGTAATGCTGCAGTGGACTGAGGAGAGAGGCAGAGAGGCCCCAGCAGTGAGACCCTTCTCTGGACACCAAGGGTCCACGGAGTCTGCTGCTGGGCCCTCGTCTTGTTTTTCTGCCCCTCGTCAGGGGTCTAGCCTCCAGGCACACCGCCCCTCCCCTGCAGTGCCAGCTCTCTATGGCTCTGCCAACTGGAGGTTTGTAAAACGTAAACATTCCCAGCTGGGATTCAGGGCAATCCAAAATTGCGGGCAAGCAGGTAGAGCGCCCCTTTGAGCGGTGTTTTGATTGAGCGCGCTCCCTCCCGAGCACAGCAAATCGATACCGAGTAAATATCCTCCGGGCCCCGTGGATGGGTCGGCTTCAAAGGGAAGCAGGCTTCCTGAGGCAGGAGAGGGCTGAGTGGAGCAATATCTGAAAGGGAACCAAGCCGACTGCATTAATGGCCTGACTTGCCACAAAGTTATTCCTGTTCTCGGTGAAGTATCAAAACAGCAACGTCAGGAAATCGCCCACCTCCCTCCCTGTCAACAACACATTCCAAATCAAAACAACATTGCCAGTGCAATCCTGCGAAGATGTGAAATGCATAGTAATCAGCGTGTGTGTGTGTGCGCGTGCGTGCGTGCGTGCGTGCGTGCGTGCGTGTGGTGAGATGGGAAGGGAAAAGGTGGGGGTGGGGGTTCTCGCTGGCTAGCTCGTCCGCTGTGAGAGTCTCTCCTGCAGGGCTTTTGTGCGCTGGAGAGCACTGAGGTGTGTGTGTGTGTGGGGGGGGGGGGGGGGGGGGGGGGTGCATGGGGACCATCAAGCGGAGACGCCTCAATGGAACCGAGGGTCTTACAACGGCCAATTACTCTGGAGGTATTTGTCACTTGAGGGCGATTAAAGGGGATTAAGGGCACGTCATTGAAGGGCAGTCTGGAGGTCCGTGTGTGTTCAGGCAGAGCGGCCGTCACACGCTGTGGTTTCAAAGGACCTGCGGAGCTGAGCGTCTGTAGCCCACGCGGGTCTACATTGAAAAGCCATCAGTGCAAAGGCCCGCGAGCCAAGTCCTGTAGGCTAATGTGGGCAGTGGCTACGCGTGCTATGAGCGCTGCTCTTCAGCTGTAGAAGCAGTCAGAGGACTGTAACGATTGGCTTAACAACTTTCTCAAACAACCTTTCTTTTCAAAGAAGAAGTGTCAATAGAAAAATTTAATTGAGGCCCAATTTATGCTGTAAAACTGGACCCATGGTTTTAAAGTGTTACCGTTCCAGGCCTGGTGGGCAGTACATTATGGAGTGGGCTTAGGATCAACACATCCTCCCTCTTTGATAAGGCTGCACGGAGTGCTTCCTTTAGAACCAGACCAGGAACCCACGCAGCATTAGCCCTCTGGTGCCTACAAGCAGAGAACATGGCACCTAATACTCCTAATCAATGTTCTGGAATATTCCTGACGCGGTCAACCTTTCCAGACGGCTGCGTTGGCTCTGGCTGCCAAAACCCTTTTCAGCATATCACTTACCCAACCCCCTGTCGCTTCACGCGAGGGACGGAGAGGCCTGGCCCGGATTCCACTGTGAGTCCCTGGATATTAGTTTCATATCGGAGCTGACTCCCACAGCTAGCCATTCCAGAGCACAGGGGTCAGGGCCAGAGTGGTGGAGCACGGCAGACAGAGGACACGGATTATGGTGGGTGGAAAAAGGCAGAGGGGGAGACAGAGGTCAGACGAGAGAGAAAGAAAGACAAGTTTAGCAGACAGACAGACAGAGAGACAGACAGGCAGGCAGGCAGGCAGGCAGACAGACAGAGAGGATGAGTAGGCAAACTACGTAGCACCTGGATATGATCCTTTGACTGGGCTGACTTCCACGATTGGAAGAGGTCGAGGGCTCACTGGGTTAGGAGCAGCCGGCCAGGCCCCATGGGGGGGTGGGGGGGGGGGATTATGAGTGCAACCCCTATTGTGTTTCACCGGTGGATTTGGACGGGGAGGCAGTAGTCTCGCGGTCTGTCTCTCCCGTCCATGATTTGGCCTCTGGTTACACCACCTGCCCCCAGTCACCCCCCCGCCCCCCCCCCCCCCCCCCCCCCCCCCCCCCCACTCCAGCACCTCTTCAGAAGTGAGTTATCACACCGGGCTCCAGCGCGCTACGAGCTCCCTTTTCTGAAGGGCGGTGTCGGTGTCGGTGCCTGGGGCTGCGGGACCGCGGAGGTTTGAAGACCCGGCAGCTAATTGCGGCCGGTGGCGGTGATGTCATGCCGGAGGTGGGGGGGTGGGGGGGTGGGTGGGTGGGGGGGGGGGGTGACAGTGACGGGCGTCAGGACAGGGCGTGCTCCTCTTTGGCAGCCGTGCTGATGTCATGGCTCCCAATTGAGCCTCCCCTTGGACGCTGTTAGATGGCATGAGATCACGGGCCGGATGGGGCTATTATGAACTATGATATTATGGCTAGGGCCTGCGCCGTCTACCGAGCCATGTCCAATGTCTGTTTATGAATCACCCAGACAACTGTGTGTGTGTGTGTGTGTGTGTGTGAGTGTGTGTTTTTTTGAGACGTTGTATTTTAGTGTGCCTTTTGTATACATCAATTGTGGTGTATGCATGCAAACTTTGTGCATACATTTTGAACATGTGTGCAGGCATATGTGCCTGTGCTATATCTGTATACACATGGGGGCCGGGGCTGTATTTATAGCAGTAAACATAGATGGATTCTTCTTGGTCTACTTTCTCACCCTCCCACGGTGACCCTCTCTGTCTCCCTATGGATTTATGGACAGCCTATGTCTGCACATGCCTTCCACACTATTTATGCTCCTTTCATGCAATGCAGTTAGTGCGGCATGCACGTTTTATTGGCGCACGAATGAGCCAAATATTTATCAGTTTTTCAGCACAGCGTGGTTTTATAACGATGTACCATTTGTGTTTCTAAAGATGTGAGCAGAGACTGTCCAAGGCTTACATCTCAACAACTAGGAATCAGTGCAACGTATCCAGTGTGGTTTCTGGTGACGCCGACGTTAACGTTGGCTCTGTCTCTCTCTGTGTGTCCCCCAGATGCAGACCTCCTGGTGTGCAAGCATCAGGGCCCCTCCTGCTGCACCCGCAAGATGGAGGAGAGCTACCAGAGCGCCATCAAGCGGGAGACCCTGCAGAACGTCCGCTCCTACAGCTTTGAGCTCAAGTACCTGCTCTCGCACCACAGGGAAACCTTCCAGGGTAAGTGCAGGAGCAGGTTCCCCGCCGTGGGGGTCCACGGGACGGGGGAGTGAGGTGGAAGGTGTGGGGGACGTTTGGCACATTGTGTGATAGGCAGGGAGGATTGGGGACATCCTTCACTATTTGGGGGGTCCAGAATATTGTGGATTGATAAACTTCTGAAGCTTTTTTTAGGTACATTTGTAGCATCAACATTGTATTGCGCTGTGTTTATTGTCCTTTTAGGCTCCATGCAAACGTGAACTGTGACCTTCCGAAAGTAAACAGAAGAGTGGAAAATACAATTATTTATTATTTCTTGTCTCATTTATAGGAATGTTTATTTGTTGTTTTTTTGTAAAAAAAATAACAAACAAACAAACAAACCCCAAAAAATAGACCCCATACTGGCTTTCCCTGTTAATCCCCAAGGATCAGGGTTGTGATTGGGCCACAGCTTCTTTTGTGTGTGTTGCATTGGCACCAGCAAGATTGTGGAGAGGATTCAAGGAGGACAGAGAGAATACACTCAGGCCCTTCCCTTAGGCTTCTGTTCGGGGATTTATGGCGGAAGTCAGTCCCCCTCTCCATGCTCTGGGGGCACCGGTGGATGTCTGGCCCTGTTCAGCCTGCCCGGTCCTTAAAGAGAGCCATTTTAGAGGGGCCAAGCAGCCGGGCGGGCCCTTGTCACTGCTCATCCTCCCCTCATCTGCTCCGGTGGTAATTGCGATGTCACTTAACATTTGATAATGTCCAAAATGGAAGGATGCAATTTTTTTTCTCCCCCCTCCAGAGAAGCTTCCGACAGAGTTGGCGGCGAGACGCTCCGAATGCGTCTGGTGCTGCAGGAATTTGTGTACCATGTAATTAGTTCTAGGAGGCATTGTGATGCATAGGCCTAGGCTTCATGTTGTCAGCCAAGTTTGTTTATGTTTTTTTTCTGGCTAACAGCAGTGCTGTGGTCTGCACATCCAATGTGGACACATTTCCACTTTCCAACTAAAGAAATGATACGGTGTTTGATGCTACGTGGAGCCCTCTTTCCTGTCTGTGAGTAGTACAACAACCAGTGAAGCATTGACCTTCATTAGACCACAGTGCACATGAAACATGTAAAGTTATTCTGATATTAAGCAGCGGAATATTGGCTTGCTCTGAGGCAGTCCAATCAATCAATCAATCTATCAATTAATCAATCATAAAGAACCTACAAATCCTTGTCCCAGACCAGCTGCACTTGCACGTGAACACATCAGGAGGCGCTATTCAGTCCTTTCTTCTTGCGCTTAACCACAGAGTGAACGCCAGGAGGACATGTAGCCTTCCACAAAGATTACAAAAGTTCGGATTACAAAATGATGTTTTCATCGGGAGCTCTCCCTTTGGCTGTTCCCCGTAGCCTCAGCGACCTGCCCTGCTCTTGGCTTTCTCTTCCATCCTCCCTCCTGGGTCATGTATTGTAAGTCGTACGCTCCATTTGATCAGGAGGTAGCCCGTGCTTTGAGTAGCTCCGTTTAGCCGGAGCGATCCGTCATCGTTGGGATAACGATCCGCTTACCTAATGTCTGAGGTTGTCTGAAAGGCTCCGCTCCGAGTTTTTCCGGAGAGGGCCGTCGTTCCGGCCCGGGAATAACAATGGGACTGCGAGGAGGATGATGTAAGTGGTGTGGACATCTCCGGGGCCTTCTAGGGACACGCTCGCTCCGCGGCGGGCCGGCCCTGAGCGGAATGTCACGTGACAGCGTGACGTCATCCTCACGGGCTGCTGCCAGACGGAACGGCCGCGTCGGATGAGGAGGGTGATCGTTCCCTGTGTGTGTGTGTGTGTGTGTGTGTGTGTGTCTCTCCCTGTCGTCCCTTTTTCTTCCTGGTTTCCGTTTGGGTCTTTTTTTTTCTCTCCTCCTGAATGGTTCAGGGTCTGAATCCGGGAGGGGTCCTCACTCCGTAGCGTCAGCCCGTAACCAGGCCCTCTCAGTGGGGTAGCTGGTCCCACCTCCGACCCCACTGGAGGGCCTTGTTTGGATGACCGCTCTGCTCCCGGGTGTGGCCCTCCCTGGGCTGCTCCTGGGAAGCCTGGCACCGGACGCCTCTCCACCTTCCTCATCCTCCTTCTCCTCTCTGGATCTTGACCCCGTCATAAAATGACATCTCATCCGGTGAAGGAGTTTTTAACCAAACAGGATGGCCGTCCCTTACGAATCAGACCCGTTTGTGTATCTGTGTGTGTGTATCTGTGTGTGTGGGGGTGGGTGTGGGTGTTTGAATTGCCTTTGTGGATGCAATGTGCTACACAAATATGATGACCATGATTTGAGTTGGTTTGATTTGTTATGGTTGGCCTGCCTGTGTTTGGACAGTCCTAACAGCCCACTGCGCTCTGTGGTGTGTGGGAGGTGACCTGCGGGGAACGGTGACCCCCCCCCCCCCCCCTGTGTCGCTCAGCACGGAATCCAGGCCCGCCCAGTCACATGACACATTTATTACAAACAGGAGCCGGCGGTAGACTCACAGTCGTTAAAAGGAATCCGCTCCCCTGTGGACTCCGAGAATATCCGTCTCTGGTTTTTGAATGGCCCAGAAAATGGAAAGGCTCTGCGCGTCATCCGGCTCCGTGCTAGTCTCCCGGTGAAGTGGCTCTGTCCGTTAGGAGCAGTTTAGGAAGGAAGGGGGTTGTAGACTTCTTAGGATCTATAGCTGTTCTTGAGCATGTGACTCTCCAACAGCGACAGGTGCCCCCCCCCCCCCCCCTCTACAAGATGTGTCCGGCGTGCACCACTCCGGGCATCTGACACTTTGTCAGGGGAAGTGCCAGTTGATCTCACCTTCAACTTTTAACAGCGAGGCCTAAACTTTACTCTCAGAGCGCTCCGAGGTTGCGGGGTCGCGCACTCAGAGGGGCTTTGACCCTCTGACACATACACACACACATACACACACACACACACACACACACACAACCTTTTGTTGCCTAGCGCTCGTCAGAGTAGATCGGTAGTCCAGTCTGAGCCGTTTCAGATTAGCCCTGCTAGAGAGGGCTCGGGCCTGTCAACCCGCTCTAGCCAATCAGACGACGTATAATTCCACCGCCCCTACCCCCTGGCGAGGAAGCGCTCTGATTGGCCGAGAATGGCCGCAGCTGATGGGTCCACAGTCAGAACGTATTTGTGTGTCTGTGAGTGCGTATTGGTCTTTTGTCTTTCCTTCATATCAAACTGTACCCCCCCCTCCCCACCCCCCCGACTGGAAAAGATAGAGCATCAGGAACAACCCATAGAAAAGAGGAGCTCCCTCCAATGTAGAGCATTCTCAGAGGTCAACTGTATAGGATTGGGTTAGCTCTCCTCAGTTGCCTCTGTAGGACCGTATGTGTGTGTGTGTGTGTGTGTGTGTGTGTGTGTGCCAGAGAGAGTGTTGGAAGGACAGGTGGCGATGATAGAATGCGAGTGAGTGTGTCGCCACTCGGCCACAGAGCAGGTGCCAAGGAATCGCTGACTCTTTTAATCGGCGGTGTCACTGATATGCAGGGGTCGCCGAGCCCGGAGGTAAAGGTCATGACATCCACCCATGTGTGTGTGTGTGGGGTCGTATTTGTTTACCTGACAAATCGCTTTGACCAACGCCGTGAAAACCTCACCGTCGAAACGTATGCCTTCAGATTCCCAAGACGCAAGGCAACGTGTTGTTCGTGCGAACCCGCGTGCCCCCCCCCCCCCCCCCAGACCTCAGTGTGTCTCCAGTGGCTCCACTTAGGGGTCCAGGAGAGCCTCCGCGATGTCGGGAGTGGTTCAGAGTCCAGTCATGTTTGGATTGGCCCATGTGAGGATCCTTCCTTTCCAGAGGGGAAGATAGTAAGTGTTTCAGAGGGGGGGGTGAAGTGGCTGACTGTAATGATAAAGGGGGAGAGGTAAGATCGAGAGGGGGCTCGCTTTTCTTTGCGTGTGTGTGTGTGTGTGTGTGTGTGTGTGTGTGTGTGTGTGTGTGTGTGTTTGCTTGTATGTGTGCGCGTGTGTGTGTGTGTGCGCGTGTGTCCTCTGTGAATGTCTGCCTCCCTGGGCTCCCACACTGGGGAAGGCTGAGCTCAGCTGGAGTGTGTGTGTCCCTGTGGACTCGCTGTGTGTGTGTGTGTGTGTGTGTGTGTGTGTGTGTGTGTGTGTCTGGAGACGTGGCGGCTAGCGCCTTCCTCTCCCGTCCCTGTTTACCCCCGCTCTCATCCTCTGTTACTGCGGTGGCCATGTCGCTCTCCTCTCCGCAAACTGAGATATGAAGACAGCCAGCCAGCCAGCCAGCCAGCCAGCCAGCCAGCCAGCCAGCCAGCCAGCCAGCCAGCCAGCCAGAGAACCAGACAGACAGAGAACCAGGCAGACAGGCAGGCAGACAGGCAGACAGGCAGACAGGCAGGCAGGCAGACAGGCAGACCTGCAGACAGGCAGACAGGCAGACAGGCAGACAGGCAGACAGGCAGACAGGCAGACAGGCAGACATAGAGACAGGCAGACAGGCAGACAGGCAGACATAGAGACAGGCAGTCCTCCACATCGTCTCATTTCGTGACCACTCCAAGGCGAATGCCGTTGGGGACTTCCGTAGCGATCAGTGCGTTGGTGTTTCCTGGCTAGGACACGTTCTTCTCCAGGCCAGCGTGGGTGGCTCTCACTGACAGCCACCGTCTCCACTCCTAAGAGTCTCCGTTATGAAGCGGGGCTGGTTTACTGAAAGCATGCTCTGGATTGATGAGCGGTGACTCATCGGCGCGCTGTGTTTTTCTCTGCCCCCCCCCCCCCCCCCCCCAGTTCAAACCTCTTCATCTACTCTTCCAGAAACACTTGATCAACCGCCTGTTTTTCTCTCTCTCTTGCTATCTCGTTCTCTCTCTCTCTCTCTCTCTCTCTCTCTCTCTTCATCTCTCTCTATCTCTCTCTGTGCTCTCTGTCCTTTTATTTCTCGCGGTCTCTCTCATTGTCTCGTTCTTTCAATCACTGTCTCTCTCTCCCTCTCCCTCCCTCTCTCTCCCTCTCTCTCTCTCTCTCTCTCTCTCTCTCTCTCTCTGTCTCTCTCTCTCTCTCTCTCTCTCTCTCTCTCTCTCTCTCTCTCTCTCTCTCTCTCTCTCTCTCTCTCTCTCTCTCTCTCTCTCTGTCTCTCTCTCTCTCTCTCTCTCTTCCTCTCTCTCTCTCTCTCTCTCTCCCTCTCTCTCTCTCTCTCTCTCTCTCTCTCTCACTCTGTCTCTCTCTCTCTCTCTGTCTCTCTCTGTCTCTCTCTCTCTCTCTCTCTCTCTCTCTCTCTGTCTCTCTCTGTCTCTCTCTCTCTCTCTCTCTCTCTCTCTCTCTCTCTCTCTCTCTCTCTCTCTCATTTCCTCTCACGCCCTCGCCGTCGTCTTGTTCCCACACTGTCACTCCTGGTTTGCGTGCAGATGTTGTGACGGGGCCGGGCCGTGGCCCCGGGGGGCCTCAGACTTGGAACGCGGCGCCGCAGCGTGACGACACCGGCCAGCGCCGCCGCCGCGCCGAGCGCTCCCTCTCCAATTAGGGAGGACATCCGGCAACAGGCCCTCTGCGTCTCCATGGTGTCATACCGGGTGTGGACACACCTGTGTTGATGGAGCGCTCCCCGGCTCCCACATTTTGTCTGTGTGTGTGTGTGTGTGTGTGTGTGTGTGTGTGTGTGTGTGTGTGTGTGTGTGTGTGCCATTCCCACCTCCTGTCAGACACAGGATGCGTTCCCCAGGGGTGGGGGGGCTGTGGGGGGTGGAGCAAGAACAAAGGAGGCGAGCGAGGAGGAAAGGGAGGAAGATCAGAACCTCCCCCCGGTCACAAAGTCACACCTTCAGCGGGCCCAATTACCTCTGCTTTTCATCCTCCTCCTAGGAGGTGTGAAACCCCGGAGGAGGAGGGGATCAAGGAGTACTCAGGAGCAGAGAGAGAGAGAGAGATGTGGGGGCGACGGAGACAGAGAGGCTCCATTTGAAAGTGTCCAATGATGTTTGTGTGTGTGTGTGTGTGTGTGTGTGTGTGTGTGTCTGTGTGTGTTTCCTGCTCCATGCTGCTGGGATCATTTGGATGCATATAGTCTAGAATTTAGTTTATTCACACAGCAAACAAGCAGCTCTCTCTCTCTCTCTCTCTCTCTCTCTCTCTCTCTCTCTCTCTCTCTCTCTCTCTCTCTCTCTCTCTCTCTCTCCCTTTCTATTTCTCTACAGTATGTATCCCTGCCAGTGCCAATCAAAATCCGGGGCCGTGCTGTAACAAGAGAGAGTAGCCGGGGCCTCGCAGGGCACCGTGCCAGCCTGCCAGTGTGTGTGTGTGTGTGTGTGTGTGTGTGTGTGTGCGCCCGCCGGCGTGGCAGGGCACCGTCTCTTCTCAGCGGCAGCCCCCAGCTGCCAAGCTCGCCCGCCGCGCGGCAAAACCCTAAAACAGGGCCCTCTCCCCCCTTCCTCCCCTCTCCTACCCTTTCCTCCTCTCCTCCCCCTTCCTCCCCTTTCCTCCCCCTTCCTCCCCTCTCCTCCCGCTCCCCGGGCGCCTGTTTAGCCTTCCTCCACATCGCTCCGGTGTGTTCCGTCCCGATCCCAGTGACCAGCCCAGACAAACAGACCTCCGCTCCAACTCCCAGTCCCCTGCTCGCCTCCCCAGAACCCCGGACCCGTGACGGAATGTCCAGGGTGAAATACGACTTTAATATCCCGATACCTCGTCATCTCATCTCAGCCTTTCGTCTGCCAGAACATCTGCCCACGCATGCACGCACGCACGCACGCACGCACACACACACACACACAGACATACACACACATTTTTCTCCTCTGACGGTGATCCACCGCAGTGTCCATGGTCTGTAGTGGCTGAGGAGCGGGGGTCATTGGTCACCCCAGCGGTCCTCCTGGCCTGGGTTCTGGACCAGGCTCTGCACCGTCTGTCTGACGGGGGGGACCGGTCTGGCCCGGCGTCCATAGAGTCCGGCTGCAGTCGTCCCTCGCGCCCGTTCCGAGGTTCCCCTCGCCGCTTCCTGCCCCTGCGTGTGGACAGTCAGAGGGAAGCGGATTCCTGAGGGATGGGAAGGGGGGGGTGAAAGCCTGGTGAGACCGGAAGACGCTATGGATAACAAAGGCTGTGCAATCAGAAATGACACAGTGCGATGGAATGGTAGACAGAGGGAGGGAGGGAGGGAGGGGGATGCTCTGGAAGCCCTGGGAGGGGTAAACAGCATAATCGGTTCCCTGGAGTGTCGTTGCTGCAGCTCTCACACGCTCCGTTCACATCTAGATGCGTGTCTCTGCGTGTGCGTGTGCGTGTGCGTGTGCGTGTGTGTCCCTCACCAGGGCAAACACGGGCAATGACTCATGCCCTGATTTCGGCCCCAGACATGTCTCCACTTGTAGGCCAGGAAGTCGACCCCCTCCCTCCCCTAGGTCCCTCCAGCCAAGCCCCCTCACTTCCCTGGTGAAGCCCAGAGACGGAGGCTCCTCCGCGGCCTGCGCTGGCTTGGCTTTAGCCCCGCTCTCAAGGATTCCCGTGGGCTCGCTCTGTGCGTGTGCGGCCCTCCTCCTGTCGTCCCTCCGTTCCACTCGGGAGAGCCATAAGGAGACCGGAGGAGAAGAGAGGAGACCAGAGGAGACCAGAGGAGAAGAGAGATGGATGAAAAATGCTTTTAATGTTGCAGCGGTGCTCGGTGCCAGTGGTGGGTTTGAGTAAGGTCCAAGACCGATTAGCATCTCTTTCGCCACAAACACGCTACCACTCACTTGAAAGGCCCCTGCTGCCAAAGCGAGCTGATTTAAAGCCGTCACAAACCTTGTGGGTCTTTGTCAAATGTACGCGTAGCATATTATCTGCCTTTGAGTCAGAACGGCAGGTCAAGTCCAGGAGCACTGGTCTAATTACCGCCAAGCAGCGTCGCGGGGTCATACGACAACTGTGCTGCATTGTAATGAATAACGGAATCGTAAAAGAACCAGAGCCACAGCTTTTCAAAGGGGGTTGAAAAACGTCGCCAGGCCTTTCATCTCCAGTCTCTCTCACTACCTCTACGTGTTCAGTCCACTCCTTCCAGGATTGGTTTCTGTTGGACGGACGTCGACCGAAACAGTTTCCAGTCTTCCCTCCGTTTAAGGGCTAGTCTCTCTCTGCCCTCGTCCAAACACTTCTTCTTTTTATTAGAAGTCCAGTTGTTCTGTCTGGCCCGGGCTTGGCGGGGTCTTTTTCTGCCATGGCAACGCCAGCCATACAAAGCCAGCCGGATGGAAAGGCTGGGATTGCCTAGAGGAACGCAAGGCTTGTCAAGGCGCAGGAAAGAGTTTTTTTTTTTTTTTTTATCAATACATTTATTGATTTCATTCTTCGTGAAAACTGATTTGAATGGAGAAAGTGTGTATGTCCATTCTGAAAACCAAAATGTCAAATCCATATAATTTCAGAATTGGTAATAGTTATTTTGCCAGGGCAATGAATACATAGGTAGCCTATTATTTAGGCCTGTTGAAAGGGCTACAGGGGAAAGGTTCATAGTTGGACTATAGGGACTCCCTACCCTGTTATTTGTGGATGCGTCACACTGTGGACTCTACCTTTAATGGCGTGACCGCGTGACTGCCTTTGCCGCCCCCCCCGTTCCCCTGGCCATCGCCATGCCCACCAGGGGAGCCGCTGGCGCTCCGGAGCCAGCATAGGGGAGAGTGATGGAGGGTGACCTCTGACCTGTTGACGCCCCGCGTGTCCGAAGCGGCCAGCGACGGTGTGCGTGTCGGCCTGTCAGCGGGCCGTCCCCTCTCGGGACCCTCCCCTCCCCCCCTGCAGTCTAGACAAACCCAACGGCCCCCCCGGACATACGCGAGCTAGCCTCCCATAAACATGTTGTCCTCCCTCGGTGGTGCACAGCCCTAACTCATGTCTGCGCCTCCGGCCAGCCTGCGCCCCCCATGCCCCCCTGGCATCCGAGGAATTGTTTATGTTGGAGAGTTTTGATATGGCCAGGCTGCCATCTTAATTGTTGGCATGCTGATGGAGCGATGGCGAGATAGTCCCCTTCCTCCTCCCTCCTTCCCTCCCTCCCTCCCTCCCTCCTCCCTCGCTCTCTGGCCCCCTCCTCCCTCCCACGCAGTCATCTCTTGTCCCACCTGTTAACCCTCTGACACCGGGGCTGTGTGTGTGTGTGTGTGTGTGTGTGTGTGTGTGTGTGTGTGTGTGTGTGTGTGCGAGCCACTGGCTACAGTACTGAGTCACCCTCCCTGTTTGAGAAAGCGCCCAGGCTCTTTTTTATTGTCAGGTGTAGGAGGCCGACCACGTTTGCATTCGTACGCATTTATTGCCTTATTAATAGCCTATTACCTTACAGCTGAAAGGTTAGAGGTAGGGGGGGTTGCGTGACACTGGCGTTCTCATCCGTAACCCAAGCTGCCCCTCCTCCCCCCCGCTCGCCAGGAGACGAGCCCTGTGCATTCAGACTAATTGAAATGAGGAGATGTAATCCGCGCACATGTCTCCATGTCACATATCTATAGGGTGACCCGGGTGAAACCCAAGCCCGGGGCCGGATTAAAATGCCTCTCCCTGGCTAAGGGGGCTGGTTAGTTAGGGCCGGGGGCCCCGGGGCCCCGATGATGCCTGAGGCTGGGAATGGCCCACAGCTCCCTGGTATGGAGAACGCTGTCTCCTCACTCATTATCACACTATTACTGCCGCGCGGCTAACACACACACACACACACACACACCGAAAGACACAAGCACGCACACAGACGGTTACGAGCCCATGTGAATGCACCAACAGGCAGCCCCACCCATCTTGGCCCTATTTCAATTAAAACGCACCACTGCAAGCAGCTAACCAGTAACCTCACACACACTATATATCACACCCACACGCTAAGAGGATGCCACGTGTCTGGAGAAGAGAGCTCTGCCTCTGGTGGCCTGGCAGTGTACGGAACACACAATCACACACAGACACACACAATCACACACACACACACACACACACACACAATAACACACCCTCCCAACGGGGAAGTAGCTGGGGGGGATCAGCGGGCTGCCGGGTGCGACAGGGAGGAACACCATAGTTGTGGTCGACAGTCACGGAACTGCCGGGCAGACTTATTTTGAACCCCTCGTTATTGTGGCGGCGCGGCCACAGCCACGCAGCCGCCCCGTAGCCAGCCGACGGCCCAGAAAAGCCCCGGGTTGCCGTGCAGAACAGAGGGCGGGAAATAGCTCACTGTGTGATTAAAGCGCCGTGGCTCTCAGAGAACCTGGATGCCCGGGCACTGGCGGGTGGTGGTGGTGGGTGGGGGCGGGGGGGGGGGAGGGCACCGGAACAGAGTCGTAAATACAACCTCGCTTTGGCCTGAAGTGGAGCGGAGCCCCCCGCCCCCACAACCCCCCTCCCGCTTCCTGCGGAGGCACTATCCCTGGCCCCTGGTCTAGCTGTCTCACATGGGAGGCTGTGTGTTGGCCCTGGCACCGTTCAGCTATAAAGCCCCACGGCTGCTGCAGGCTTATAAACCGCTCCGAGACGTGCGGAGACAAATCACTGTTAATGGCCGCGCGCGACAGGAACCCGTGAGTCATGAGTCTCTGTCTGGACGCACTGCGTTTCCCAGGAGGCTTTGCCGTGGCCGGCGGTGATGATGTAATAGTAGTAGTAGTCGTCGCCGTCCCTCCCACCGGCACTAAGGTGGCCGTGCGCGTACGCTCGAAACCCAGAGCCAGGTGTAGTGGTCAGACACACCCAGAGCCAGGTCTAGTGGTCAGACAAACCCAGAGCCAGGTGTAGTGGTCAGACAAACCCAGAGCCAGGTGTAGTGGTCAGACAAACCCAGAGCCAGGTGTAGTGGTCAGACACACCCAGAGCCAGGTGTAGTGGTCAGACAGACCCAGAGCCAGGTGTAGTGGTCAGACACACCCAGAGCCAGGTCTAGTGGTCAGATAAACAACATCTATCCATCTCTCAGATTCTTCATTCCATTTACTTCTAAAAACGGAATAAGAAAAGTTCGCCAGTTGTGTTCTTGATCAATCAGAGCCACAGAACAGGAGGAGAACGGGAGAGGCGAGGCAAGAAAGGGAGAAAAGCCGGAATGAGAAGGAGACATCAGGGCGGAGAGGGAAGCGTTTGAACTCAAAGTCCTGGAGGGACGGGGGAAGCGCTCGGGGTCCCGCTCCCAAATGGATCCAGATGTTGGCCCCGCGTTTGTAACGTGGAGCCCGCCCTTTTAACAGTAGTTGTTTTCCCTTTGTTCGAGAAGGTCGTCCCGCTCTCTCTCTCTCTCGTGAAGCGGCAAGAAACAAGGTCACCAAGCAACAACGCCTTTTTAAAGGCTTACTGGCATCATCGTAAACTCCATAAGATGGTCCTCCAAATGGAGTCCATGACACTCCATAACAGTTTAGTAACACAATGCCTTATTGCTTTAAATAATGTATTCGATAAAGCTATGCTTATAAGGAATAGGAATTTGTATATGCGTCCAAATCAAACATGGTGTGTGTGTGTGTGTGTGTGTGTGTGTGTGTGTGTGTGTGTGTGTGTGTGTGTGTGTGTGTGTGTGTGTGTGTGTGTGTGTCTGTTTCTTTATACTCCTCTCCAGCCTAATGCTATGATAACAAAGTAACAGTGTAGCACTGTAACCCAAGCCGCTGGGCACACACTGGAACGGGGCTGAACGCTCCGTGGTTTGGAGCCCTCTGGCTGGGCTGGCCTGCCTGCCGCGGTGCTCACCGCCCTGGGCCTCTGGCTGGGCTGGCCTGCCTGCCGCGGGGCCCACCGCCCTGGGCCTCTGGCTGGGCCGGCCTGCCTGTCGCGGTGCTCACCGCCCTGGGCCTCTGGCTGGGCCGGCCTGCCTGCCGCGGTGCCCACCGCCCTGGGCCTCTGGCTGGGCCGGCCTGCCTGCCGCGGTGCCCACCGCCCTGGGCCTCTGGCTGGGCCGGCCTGCCTGCCGCGGTGCCCACCGCCCTGGGCCTCTGGCTGGGCCGGCCTGCTTGCCGCGGTGCTCACGGCCCTGGGCCTCTGGCTGGGCCGGCCTGCCTGCCGCGGTGCTCACTGCCCCGGGGCCTCTGGCTGATTCTCTCCAGGGGCTGCCGGCTGAGAGGAGAGCGGAACGCCGTGCCTTTCTAAACTGTATGTTTAGGTTCGCCAACGAGTCTCTCTAGCCTGCCAAACCACAGCACTGCGTGTGTGTGTGTGTGTGCGTGTGTGTGTGCGCGTGTCTCCGTCAATCTGTCAGTAGCAGAGGATGGCGGCGGCGGTTGGGGGGGGGGGGGGGGGGTGGGGGGGTTGGGGGGGGGGGTCGTCCTGACAGAGCGACAGCTGTCCGTTGGCCCCGGGCCGGGGGCTTTGTCACCTCTGCCATTTGACTTCACAGCTCCCTGACCGCTTTGTGCTCCCCCTCGTCTGCCACTCAGTCCCCGTTCACACGGGCTGCACCTCTCTATCGCGACGCCCCGGGCCTGCCCGCGTAACCGGAGCCCGCACACACACACACACACACACACACACACACACACACACACACACACGTTATTTCCTTCTGTTTCCACGTTATTGTATATACAGGGTACAATACAGAAGTACACTTGTAAAAAGAAAAACAAAAAACAAAACATAAAAATCAACATTCCCCCTCCGATCCCCGTGGATGGTGTGCGTGCGAGTCGGCGTTCAGGAGGAGCCGCTGGGTGGGGGTGTTGTCGAGGAGCGTTGGGGCCGAGCCCCGGGCTCCTGGTCCGGACCGGGACGTGGGGAGTCCCCCCCCCCCCCCCCCCGGTGTCACGGGCAGCCCTCGCTTTGGTTTGTGCAGCTGTTGAGTGGGAGAGGACGACGGCTGCTGCTGCAGTTCAGCCTGTGGCAACGGGAGAGGCTGGGGCTTCTGACGCACACACACACACACACACACACACACACAAAGGCGCACGCACATAGTTCCATGTCATTTTGTATTAGCGTGCTGAGATGTTTATCCTAACCAAATCGACCCAGCCTGATTACTGTATAGCATGTGTGTCAACGATTCCATAGTCCGCACGTTGTGAAGCGGCGTGTGTGCGTGCGTGCGTGCGTGCGTACGCGTGTGTGTGTGTGTGTGTGTGGGTGTGGGTGTGGGTGTTGCATGTGAGTTGTGTTGCGTTGGCACCCTCTCTGTCTCAGGTTCTCTACAGTTGCTGCTGCTCCTCCAGGCCCTGGCATGCCTGAGGGCTGACATCAGGGCCCAGAGGAGAGCACTGGCTCCTGGACACCAGCACGCCGCAGAGGGCCCGGAGGAGGGGAGGGGGCCAGGGAAGACAGGAGGGATGAAAGAATACGGGGTAGAGGGGAGAGACGGAGAAAGAGGAGAAAGTAGGGCTATGCCAGGAGAAAGAGAGAGCAGGGGAGGGACAGAACGAAGAGAGCGGGAGATGGACGGAGAGAGAGAAAGCGAGAGAAACTGAGGAAAGAAAGAGATAGAAAGAGAGAAGGGGGGGCGGGCTTGTTAACAGGGGTGGGGACACAAGTAGGGCTGAAACGATGTGTTCTGTGTTTCATGTAGAAGACAAATGTTTAAAAGGGTGTGTGTGTGTGTGTGTGTGTGTGTGTGTGTGTGTGTGTGTGTGTGTGTGTGTGTGTGTGTGTGTGTGTGTGTGTGTGTGTGTGTGTGTGTGTGTGTGTGTGTGTGTGTGTGTGTGTGTGCGTGTGTGAGTGTGAGTGAGAGAGACACTGTCAAGCTTGGCTGTGCCAGCATGGTGGTTCGTTGGCACTGAAATGTTTCTGCACTGATGTTATTCAGTTCCTTGTGGTCCTGCTTAGCTCAACATTTAGGATTGCATACACACGCATTTTTGTGTGTGTGTGTGTGTGTGTGTGTGTGTGTGTGTGTGTGTGTGTGTGTGTGTGTGTGTGTATGTGTATGTGGTGGTACGTAATGTTTCCCTAATTGTCCTTTACTTCAGAATAGAGTAACCAGGGTTTTCCAAAACTAGGCTTCTCTGAATCGGTCCCTGTGTGATTTCTCCTCCTCCTCCTCCTCCTCCTCTGTCTCCTCCCAGACACGTTCCAGTACCTGCTCTCCTTCTCCCAGGGCCACCTGAGCTCCCTGCTGGAGAGCGCCTACGCCCCGCTGTCCCGCCGGGCACTGCCCCACGTCAACCAGCTCTTCTCGGCCCTCTCGCACCACATCCGGGGCCACAACGTCTCCGTGGAGGCCGCCGTGCACCGCTTCTACGACCACCTCTTCCCGCTGGCCTACGCCCGCCTCATCCACCCCGACGACGACGGAGGAGACGACGCCGACACCGCAGAGCGGAGCGACTGCCTGCGCATGACCCAGCAGGACGTCAGCCCCTTCGGCCCGCACCCGGCCGCCATGGCCCGCGAGCTGGCCGAGGCGCTGGGCTCGGCCCGGGCGCTGGGCCTGGCGCTGGAGGAAGGCCTGGAGGTGATGAACGCCACGGAGCACGTGTCCCTGAGCCGGGAGTGCGCGCGGGGCCTGCTGAAGATGGCCTACTGCTCCCACTGCCGGGGCCTGACGCTGATCAAGGCGTGCGTGGGCTACTGCCTGAACGTGCTGCGCGGCTGCCTGGCCAGCGTGGGCGAGCTGGACGCGGCGTGGCGCCGCCACACGGCCCTGCTGGAGCAGCTCACCCACGCCGTGGCGGGCCAGCACAGCCTGGAGCTGGCGCTGCTGGGGGCCCGGGGCCACGTGGACGAGGCGCTGCGGCACGCCCAGCTCCACGGGCCGCTCATCACCGCCACCGTGGGTACACACTGTACACACACACACACACACACACTGTACACACACACACACTGTACACACACACACACACACACACACACACACACACACACCGTACAAACACACGTACACCACACACACACACACACACACACCGTACACTACACACACACACACACACCACACCACACACACTTGCAATACACCAGGGGGCCACTCTGGTTGATTTTTCTCACCATACTGTTTTAAATATATTGCCTATGTAGGTTAAGAATACGCTGTGAACTCTTCCTTTTTATTTGTAATTGGAATGAACACTCGAGAACTATCCTTGTGGTTATATATTCCATTTATTATATTCCTGTTTCCTGTTTGCCAGGGAGCAGAAAGCCAGCATCATAAAGCCTACCATCACCCACACCAGTAGATCAGATAACAGCCAAAACCGCTGCCCCCTGCTACATGCCCCCCCCCCCCCCTCGGCTGTACTCTCCATGTATTAGACCACTTCTGTGGCCAGGGGGGCTCCGTGTCTCCCCCGGGCTCCACGGAGGCTGAACGACCACGCTTCCTCAACCTTTATTAGAGCCCCTAGAAGGCCCTCCCGCACCGGACCCTACGGGCCTTTTGGAAAATGTGTGTGTCCCCCCCTTCTCTCGCTCTCTTTCTCTGTCAGTTCATCCCTCGTTGCCCTGGCTCTTTCTCCTTCTCTGCCCGTCCGGCCTCACCCTCTCGGCGGGTTCTAAAGGAGGGTGCTAGCCTGGCTGACAGCGTGGACGGGGGGGCTGAACCGTAGGGCTCCTTCTTCTGCGCCTGAGCCTGGATGCCCCCTCCCCCCCCAGAACCTCCACGCTGCTTCAGCCCAGTAAAAGTGATAGCTGTGGTGAAACAATGGTCGAAGGTGTAGTTGGCCTCCAGCGGAGGGTGAACACGCATACACACACACACACTCCCATAATACCAGACCCCAGGGAAGAGTTTGGAGGTCTGGACCCGGACAAGGGTTCTGGACCAGTCGTTAACCTCCCCCCTCCCCCGGCTCCTGCGGTGCAGCGCTGCGCTGTTGGTCCCAGGTCAGTGAGAGTCAGGGGTGTGAAGGTGGAGAGCTGGCCCCCGGACACTGGAGCAGGGAGAGAGAGACGTGAGCTGGGGACGAGCGGCCTGGCCCTGTTGGCCTGCCTCGCCTCTGCCTTCGCCGGGCCCCGCAGCACAGAGAGGGGGGAACGAAACACTGAGAGAGGGAGAGGGAGACAGAAGGAGAGAGCGTGAATAAAAGAGAGAAAGCGAGAGAGAGAGTGTGAAAGAGAGAGAGAGAGAGAGAGAGAGAGAGAGAGAGAGATTGGGAAAGAGAGAATGAAAGAGAGAGATTGGGTGGGTTGCCAGGTCTGGAGAGCGACCCTGCCCAAGTATGCAGATCCAGGGCCCAAGGTCTGGCTGCTTGCTTGGTATTGTGTGTGTGTGTGTGTGTGTGTGTGTGAGCGTGCCTGCTTGGTATTCATGGTGCGGCGGGAGAGTCTGGAGCCGGCGAGCCCGTCCACGGGACAATTGGAAGGGGGAGAGCTGAATGGCTTCCAGGCAGCCCTACAGACTGGACCCAGCCAGCTGGAAAAAAGGCCCCCAAAATTGTTCCTGGCAAAGCGGTGGCCCCCGATTGGACACTGGTGGCCCTCCGTCTCTTGCGCTCTCGTACTGTATGCAGACACACGCACTCTCACACACACGCGCACACTCACTATGTGTGTGTGTTTGAGTGTGTGTGTGTGGACCCAGGGTATCTGAATCCACGGGGCTCGGCTGGCGTTTCTTTTGGAAACACAGCCCTGCCTTTATGGAGTCGTGGAGCAGAACCATAAAGTCCAAACCACACGGCTACCATGTCAGGTCAGCCGCCCCACCACCGTCGCCCCTCTGCCTCTTCCTACACCCAGACCCCCCTCCCCTGGCCCTGGGCTAGTCCTCCACGCTCTCCTATAATGCTCCATTTAGCCCTATTATGCCTCTCTGCGTCAATCAAGCGTCTGGCGTTTAACCTCAGCCCGGTAGCTGTGTTGTTTCTGCCGACTCAGAGTATTATGGGCTGTTGTTATTAAAGGGATGGCTGTGACGACGTGGTTTAGCGTGATGGGATGTTGTCCCAGACCTTCCATGCGCTTGGCGTCCTCTTGTGCTCCACGGTCTGCGGGCTCCCTGCACAGAGGCTGCACTGTATGCGGCGGCACGCTAGGCCCTCGTAGGGAAGTGTTACACACACACACACATTCCCCGTTTACAGATATCAGGTTTTTAGGAGTCCAGTAAGGGGGTCTGTACGTGTGGCCCACCTTGTGACAATACAGGCAGAGTGTGTGTGTGTGTGTGTGTGTGTAAGAGGCTGAAAGGCGGCCATTGACGCTTGTGTCCGGGTTATGTGTTATGTTTTAACACATTCCTGCTCTTATTGGGGGGGGGGGGGAGCGCCAGCGGAGGTAAAGTGGTCGTGGGCAGGGGCTCGCTGGGAGGGAGGCCGCGGACTGGCTTACATCCAGCGGGCACGGTGAGGAGATGGGGGTGGGGGGGGATACACACACACACACACACTCACACACACACACACACACTCTACCCCCTTTGGTGAAAACCGGCCCTGCTGGAGGCTGTGCTCTCTGCAGGCTGCTGATGCTGCTCCCCAGCCTGCTGGATGGAGCTCTGGGGGTGGGGGCACGTAGCGCCAGGGGCAGCCTCTCCTCTCTCTCCCCTCCGCAGCGTGAGCGGCTCCTGTTGGGGGAAGCAGGGAGCGGGCCTCCACCAGACTTCACGGCCTCCTGGGCCTGGTGCTGATTTGGTTTGAGGACTCACTCTGACACACACACACACACACACACACGTGCAGAGTGAAACTATTCGCACTGTCGCATTTACATTGATGTAAAAAAACAAACATTCAGACGCAAACACACACACACACACACACACACACGTGCAGAGTGAAACTATTCGCAGTGTCCCATTTACATAGATGTAAAAAAATAACATCCAGACACACACACACAGACACAGATATCAGCAGGGTCTATAAGAAAATGCCGGTTGCGATGCGGCCTGCCTTGTGGTCCCCACCCCCCCACCCCCCCACCCCTCCACCCGTCGGTTGGTTTGAGCTCGGCTCCTCATCACAGCGTCGTGGAGGAATGCTAATAGCAGCCTGGGCCTTTGGATCACGGAAAACACGGGCCTGCGGGATCACTGGAGGGTTTCCACCCACCGCGGCGGGCTGGGCACCGCTGGGCTGCGCTGGCTTCCTCCGGCTCCTCTCCTCCCTGCTCTATCCATCCCTAAAGACAATAACGTGACGGGAGAGAGCGGATGTCTGCACGACGAGCTTCCCCAATGAAACCTATGGAGGGCTAAGGGAAGGAAGCCAAGGGGACCCCTGATAACTCCAGGACAGCTCAGCCCCGTGCCCCGTGTAGAAGGATTTCTTGGCGCAGAAAGGATCGTCTGAAGTCTGATCTACAGTCCCCCCCCCCCCCCCCCCCCCCCCCACTGTAAGGTTATTGGAACATTTGCTGATCCCAGATCTGTGTTTGTGGACCGTTTCAACCTGTACTCTGCCAAGGGCTGTATCTTTGGCAGCCAGTCGCGCCCCTAGACTGACTGGCGGACTTACTCAGCAGGGGTGGGGGGGGGGGGGGTGTCCATTAGCTGATGATGTTGCGTCCAGTCGCTCTCTCTCTCTCGCTCTCTCGCTCTCTCTCTCTCTCTGTCTCTCTTTCGCGCGCTCTCTCTCTCTCTCTCTCTCTCTCTCTCTCTCTCTCCCTCTTCCTCCTTTCCCCCCCCCCCCACTCTCTCGCTCTTTCGCTCTCTCTCTCCCCTCTTCCTCCTCTCCTCCAATCCCCCTCTCCCCTCGGTTTGACCGGCTCTAATGCACGGATGATATGCACCGCTTCTCCCAGCCACAGGCATTCCCCCCGGCGCCCGGAATGGAAACACAGCATAATTTGGGAGCAATCCCGTTGTGATTGATCGCCGTGCTAGCACGCGCAGCGCTGGTCACAGGGCCGCGCCGCTCCTCTGCGTTTTTCTCTCGCCCGCACCGTGGCGCGCCCTCCACCCGCTGGGTCTCAGAAGAACCCTGTTGTTTCAGCGGCCCCGTCTGGTTTCCCAGAGACGGAGCTGATTATCAGCTGATGACATGGAGGAGGGCTTCAACATGGGCGGTGACACGGCGGGGAGGGAGGGGGGGGGGGGGTGAACGGAGAGAGAGACAGAGGGAGGGTAGCGATCACGACTCCCGCTCTCCTGCCAAAGGGGGGTCCACGGCTGTGCGAGCCCTGGACGGAGGTCAAGTCGTAACGTCCCGAAGATCAAAGGTCTTTTTGGATGGATCCCCCCGTCCAACTGTAGACGGGGTCCACGTCATCCGAGCGGATCAGGTTGAAATACTGTTTATGGAGCGGGAGCTGGGATGGAAAACCCAGGGAGCTGAAGGATCTTAGCGTTTTGTCTCCAGTCCCCCCCCCCCCCACAGAGCCGGGCCCACGTGTACTGTTCTTTCCATCAACAGTGAAAGCAGTACTCACCCACTCCCCCCCCCCACCCACCATACAGCCCTCTTTACCCCCCTCCCCCTTCCCCCACTCCCTCCATTCCCCTCCCCCTCTCTCTTCGACTCCCTCCGGCTATAAATAGCTCCTGCCCTCCGTATCTGTGTCTTTATATCACCTGCTGCACGGTGGCCTGGCATTCCTGTCGGCTTCCCGACCCGGGCGCCGCGCTCCGCTGGCTCCCATCCTATCTGCCGGGTCTGACTTTTCCGAACGAGATTAGGTCGAGGAGGAAGGGCCGAAAGGGTTCGCTACGGGCCGTTTTGGGTTTTTCCATAAACGGTGCGTGCTTCCTCTTGGTCATTGTAACCGCACGTAATTGAACCTTTCGATTTAATCTGGACTAGACAAATGCCGCTTCCTTTATAGTGTTCGTGGAGAGAGCCTCTCTGCTTGCAACTAGGTGTAGGTTACAATACATGTAACACTTGTGTTGTGCGTTCTTTATGTGTTCCTTTTCACATCAATTCGTATTTGATATAAAATAAATAGTGTTTCATAGTTGGGAAAGTGAGACACCCATAAAGCTCTGTCGTGTTTAGGACGGTGCCTTGGTGCCAGCGTAGCGCCCCTAGTGGGGATCAACTGGTCGAGTGGTTACGTGGAGCCTCTGTGTTCTGCCTGTGTGTGTGTGTGTGTGTGTGTGTGTGTGTGTGTGCGTGTGTGTTAACGTGTGATCGTATCCCTGCATCTTAGCGGTAGGGACGTTTTCTACTTTTTCCGCTCGCTCCCTTTGAGCCCGTGTCCTCCGCCGAGACTTCCCGCCGCGTTTCCACAAGCCCCGGGGGAAAGAGAACGTCGGCCGTCAAAGTCCAAAGTCCCAAAGTAAAGACGGCGCTCAGAGAGGGGGACGGCCGGCGGGCTGCGATGGGAGGCTCATCTGTGAATGATTTGACGAGGGTGAACCAGCTCCGCAGCGTCGGAGGGAGACGCGGTGTTCCTGCCGCAACTGTTGTTCTCAAGGACTCCGGCGGCATGTGATGTACGGCCGACTGGACGGCTTCTCTCTTTAATTAGCCCTGACATCATCTGGCAGAGCGAGGGAGAGTGGCGGAGAGGCGGAGGGAGATCGAGTTAAGGAAGGGAGAAAGAGAGAGAGAGAGAGAGAGATTCGAAGAGGGGCTTGAGGTAAGAGAGGGAAGAGGGAGGTGAAGACAACGTGATGGAGAGAGAGAGAGAGTGAAAGAGAGAGCGGGGGGGGGGGGGGACTGAGAGGATGACGGATAGCAGGGAGGAGGAGGCGAGGGCAGAGGGAGCCGAGGAGTCATGCTGTAAATCTACCTCCCTCTGACACCTAGAGGGTCACTGGGAAAGGCTGGATAGGGAGCTGACTGGAGAAGTGTGTGTGTGTGTGGGCTGTTTAGGCAACGGTGGTAGATCTGACCCGTCACTTTCAGGGCATTAGAGGTCAGGGGTTAAACAAACCATTCTGCACACACTAAACTGAACAAATGAAATGGTATTTATAGAACAGTGTACTTTAGTAGGCAGGCCACGCCTGTTTCAATGTTAAGTGGTTTAAGCAGTAAAACCTTCAGATTTGTTGTTATTTAGCACACATTTATTGACAAAAAACAAATTGATAAATTGTCAGTTTGTCACAGTGTCTGTTTTAGTGTGGCAAGAAGGTTTTAAATTTGACCGAGTTGGTACCACCGATTAGCCAGCCGCTGCCAAGAATCATTTTTTTTATTATCAACACGATTTCAACAGTTTCAGACTGTTGATGTTTCAACACTTTGGCTCAGGCCTAACTTCACTCTCACACTGTTGATCTTTCCACCTTTATGGGATGGAATTATGGATGGGATGGAATCATGGGATGGAATCGTCAACATTCTGGATGTCTTTCCTCTTACGATTTATTTATTGCTTCATATTTCAGTTTTTTGCACCTCTCACCCGCCCAGCCATTTTGCATTCCGTTGGTGTCTGAACTAACTGCGCGGCATCCATTTTAGATGGGAGTCTTTATGAGGACATTGTGTGTTATTGCCACTTAGTGGAATGGGCCCCCATGGCCTCTCCGGGACGAAGGAATATCTCTCGCGGTGAAGAGGAACGCAGGAGGCACACCTCTCGAGTGCGTCTCGCTGGTTCGTCTCCGCCGTCGCAGCGGCTGGCTGATGGACGCCGGGCAGGGGACCCCGCACGGCACTATGGGACGCCCATGGAGACGGGGTCAACACTGATGTGCTGCTGCCTCCGCAACGTGAGCCCGTTAAACGCACGCGCTCGCGCACAGGCGCTCGCACACAGGCGCTCGCGCACAGGCACGGGGGGTGTTCGTTGCGCGGCGTCCCTGTCTCCTCGCGCACTGTACAGAGCCTGCTGGAGAGAGTCCCAGTGCTACTGGTCCCTGAGGCTGCTGGGGGGGTCCTGGTGCAGCTACTGGGACGGGAGCCGCGCCCGTCCGTCCATGTCAGGGCCGCTGTCCGCCGGGGTCCACTTACCCCACTGAGCCCTGGGACCACCGGTGGCTTGGCCCGACGTGAACTACCCGCCCGCGCGCTGGAAGAGAAAGGACCGCCGCAGCGTCCAGCGGCTGGCGTGGAACGGGACAGCCTCGCCGCAGGTGTCCACATTTCGCGTGCCCGGCCTTTTCAGAACGGGGGTCAAAGGTTCCCCCTCGGAGCCAGCGACCGAAGGGTTTCTGTTTTGTTCACCTACAGTCCCCCGGTCCACCAGCTGAGCTGTGGAGGGGGGTCGGGGGGGTGGGGGAACGAGTTCTCTCTGCTTGTTTGTGGGGGTCAGCAGCATTGTACCGGCTCCACTATGGAGTGCTTTGAGCAGTGAGGGGCCACAGCCTCGCTGCCAGAGCTGGCACACGGAGCGCCGTTCCCAGGGTTTAACAGTCACTGGCAAAGGATGGTGAGATGGGCAGGGTGTGTGTGTGTGTGTGTGTGTGTGTGTGTGTGTGTTTCATTCAGAATTTAGACTAAAGCCGTGGACAAAGGGTTACTGACCAGTTAGCCCCCCCCTACCCACAATGCAGTGCGCTGGAGGAGGATGAGAGGGGGCTGAGAAAGTCCCCCCCCGGCTTCTCTGGACTAATCCCTGGACAAATAAACAGTGAGGACAGACCCACCACAGCTATCTGTAAGCCTATACTCCCCCGGAGGCGGGCTGGGCCGGGGCTTGGCAGGGCCCTGGTAGGCTGGGTCGGGCCAGGCAGAGGACACCCAGGGACTGGTTCCCCTCTGCCCCCCATGGATAACACTGGGATAGCCACTGACACATGAGACGCAGGAGATACACACACACACACACACACACACACACACACACACACACACATTGGCTACATTCATACAAGGGCACGGAATCATAGACATGCACATTCGTGCACACTGTAGCGACGGTGGCCCGCTGTGTTACGACCGCGCAGTTGTTTGCTTCGTGCACCCGCAGATCGACACACACACGCACACCCGCACACAGACATACCGTAGCACGGTGCAGAATCAGACTTGTGAAAGCCACGCTCGGAGACACACAGACCTGTGAAAGCCCCCTCCCCCCCTCCCTCCTGTCCGGAGCTGAAGAAAAGTAATTTCATCTCGCATGCCTTCGATCTCCCTAAAGACCTGGACAGCTCTACAAGAGTGCCATCCCTCCCTCCCTCTCTCCATCCCTCCCTCCCTGGCACTCATAGCCTCCATCCTCAGGCAATCACAAAAGGAATGCCGGACACAGAATAGCTGGGATTGTAAAGGTATAACAAGGACAAACAGGTGGTCTCAAAGACACGCACGCACACACGCACACACACACACGCACGCACACACACGCGCACACACACACATGCACGTGGGGCCTCCATTGTCCCGCCCTCATCAGGTCTGACAATAATAGATTCATGGCCGCCGTTTTGGAGTTCTAATCCAGGGCCATCGCTCAAGCTGTCGTCCGATTGGCGTGTGGGATTACGCGGACACCGGACCTTCTGGACTCCAGCCAATGAGAACCTAATACTCCCCCCCCCCCCCCCCCCCCCCCCCCCCCCCCCCCCCCCCCTGCTGAGGGTTTCACACGCGTGGCGTCCCGTGTTTCTTTGACCCCTGATGCGTCGTGCGTCGCGGTGTTTACGCAGTTGTGTGTTCCGCCAGGCATCCCGGCTGATTTGCGTCGGCGGTGTTGTTTGGAAACAAGCCCCCCCCCCCCCCCCCCCCGTTCTGAAACCACTCTGAACCGGGTCCTGTTGTTTAGTCGCCCCAAACAAAACTGGCGCTGACCCCCCCCCCCCCCTATCCCTCCGCCCCCGGCCACACCGAGATGTGAAGGGTCCTGTTTAGATTTAGCTGCTGGTGGGAAACAGGGAACTCACGTTGGAGGAGACGGGAGTGGAGGAGCCTACGAGGCCCTTCCAGCTCCTCTGTTTACACGATGGAGGAGGAGGAGGAGGAGGATTTAGGAGGGGGAGGAGGAGGAGAGGGCTACGCAAGGACAGCGGTCCGTTCTCCAGGCTCCGGGCGAAAGGTCGATCGCTCGTTTCCGCGCGGACCGAAATGTTCGCGTCAGCCGCAGAGACACGACACCACAGCAAAGAGCTTTCTGGGGGCGGGCGTGGCTGTGAAGTTAACACGCCGTCGCCGTTTCGTCCCCGCGTGTCTCCCTGGACCCGGGGAGAGGTCGCCGGGGACGGGGGTTAGGGGTGGACATTTGTTTAGCTGTGTGGAGGTGCGCTCCACTGTGTGGCCAGCTGTCTTCTCATTCTGGTGTTGTTCTGCCAGGCGCTTGTCAAACCCCCCATCCCCGCCACCCCGCCCCGCTCGCCCAGTGTACTTGGATAGAGAGTGGCCTTAGGGGTGTGTGTGTGTGTGTGTGTGTGGGCCTCTGAGGAATGCCAGCCCTGTAATAGCTGTGGTTATTAATACTGGGAGTCTGGGTCCTGCCCCGCCCTCTGCACACCTGCCCTGTCTGCCAGGTCCACCACTCTCACCCGCACACACACACACACACACACACACACACACACACACACACGACCCAGCCCAGACCTCCCAAAAAAACAACCCCACGCTCATCTGGTGTCTGACCAGGGCCCAATGGGGCCCTGTGTTGTCTGCGCGGCCTGACTCTGTGTGTGTGTTGCCGGGGGCCCGATAGAGCTCGCTGTCTAAATACAGTATCACCCCAGCTGTCTGAGGTGTGCACTATATTACTGTGGGGGAGAGAGAGAGAGTGTGTGTGTGTGTGTGTGTATGTGTGTCCACATGTAAACAAAAAGGTTTTAGTGCAATTGCGCTTCAAAGTGAATTAGTCTGGGCTTTCAAATCCAAACTCCCGCTGCTGCTGGGGGGGACGTTTCCTAACGGGATGGACGGTGTCATTCGGCTGCGTCCAGCTCAGCACAAAAGGGCTTGGGAAATGCGGCCAGCCAGTCAATCCATCCAAAAGGCAGCGATCGAAACGACCCTTCACATTTCGAACGAGACTTCGCCCCCCCCCCCCCCCCACACCGTTTAACCTTTTGCTAAAATATTCCAGCTGACGTGGGCAGACGTATTTGTTCGTCAAGACGTTTTGGTTTTACAAGGGCACGTTTACGAGCGTTCCTGTAAAGGGTCTGCGCCCTGCCGACGCTCATGGCGACGGATTTCGGAAATAATGGTTTTCGTGGATTTTTTCCCTAACAACGGAGAGCCACGGAACAATGCGGAGAGCCTTTGGCTTGGAGCATCTTTTTTGCCTCGTGTGTGTGTGTGTGTGTGTGTGGTGTGCGTGTGCGTGTGCGGGGGGTGGGATCTCGTGCCACCCACTAAGCGCTCGTGTGTGTATCTTTTACGGGCCTTGGGGGCAGCGAGGGGAATCCAATAACCCGGCCGTGCCCAAGCATCTGCCCACCTTGCAGAGAGGAAAAACAGACACGCCAGAGAAAGGAGGGAAGCAGGGGGACGGGATAGAGAGAACGGAAGGGGGGGGGGGGGGGGGAGTGTCGGGGGCTTCCCAGGTACGCGTTTGTCTTCCTCGGGGCGCTCCTGTCAGCAGCTAGCACTGGGACCTGTGTCAGTGAAGGGGCCCGCTGCCCTTGTGGGAAACAGGGGGATCTGCTGCGTGGAGAAGGCCCCCTGATCGGGCTCCCTTTATGGGGCGCATGTGCCAAGTGATCCACCTCCCCCTGGAGGGGAGGCGTATTTATAGCAGGCAGGTCGGGCATATGGGTCGGCGTGAGGAGCCGGAGTGTGGTAACCGTTAAAGCCCATTTCCACCGACACACACACACACACACACATGTGACGCACACACACACACACACACACACACACACGTGACGCACACTTTCAGCCCCTCCCCCCACTTTTCATTGGAGGACGGCCCGTGTGTTTATGCAAGTGCACTCCGTTGTTACGGGGTCTCTCTCCAAGTCCCCTAAACATCTCCTCCGGGGGGCGTGACCGCGTGGCCGCCACGCAGACGGGCACCAGCTCCGGTGGGCGGCTTTGATCTGCTGCCCACCCACAGCCTCTCCCCTCGCCGGGGACCAAAAGGCCTCTCTCCCAGATGGCCACGCGGGCGGCCGCGCCGCAAAACGCCCACCGACGGAGACCCGAAACCTAGGGACGAGCCACTGTTCTTCCCTCCTCACGGGGCTGGAGGAAGGAAGACACCCCACCCACCCCACTGTCCGGTCGACTCTCCATGCCCACTCGGTCTCTCTCTCTCTCTCTCTGTCTTTGTCTCTCTCTCTCTCTCTCTCTCTCTCTCTCTCTCTCTCTCTCTCTCTCTCTCTCTCTCTCTCTGTCTGTGTCTCTCTCTCTCTCTCTCTCTCTCTCTCTCTGTCTGCCGCTGTCTCTGTCTCTCGCTCTCTCTCTCTCTCTCTCTCTCTCTCTCTCTCTCTCTCTCTCTCTCTCTCTCTCTCTCTCTCTCTCTGAGGACGGTTCTTTAGCTGGTCCCCTGGGGACGGTCATCAGGCCTCTCTCTACCGTGGGCGAGATAAAAGTAGTCAGTGACGCCAGTGACTCTCCTGACAGGACAGAATGATACCCCCCCCCCCCCACCAGACAAAGCAGTGAGTGGGCAGAGAGGTTCTCCGTGTACCGGAGTTGTTTGACTCCGTCTGTCTCGCTCTCTCTCTCTCTCTCTCTTTCTCCGGCTAATTGAGGACCACTTAATAAACCCTGTCCAGGGGCTTTTAAGCCAACGAGACGCCATTGATTTTGCGTCGGGACCTCCCCGGCGCCCGGCCCGTTTCTCCCCCCGACCTGTCCATCTCCCTCTGCTTTAACGGCCCCGCGGAGACAGTGAGATACTGACCAACCTCGCCAGGGGTGTGTGTGTGTGTGTGTGTGTGTGTGTCTGTGTGTGTGTGCTGGTGAGGAAATTTGCTGCAATGTCGGAGTCCTCCCGGCAATAACTCCCTCATCCAGTCCCTCCTCTCCTCTCCCCTGCTCTCCCCTCCTCTCCCCTGCCCTCCCCTCCTCTCCCTCTCCCCTGCCTTCCCTCCTCTCCCCTGCGCTCCTCTCCTCTCCCCTGCCCTCCTCTACCCTGCCCTCCCCTCCTCTGCCCTGCCCTCCTCTCCTCTCCCCTGCCCTCTCCTCTCCTCTCCCCTCCCCTCCCCTCTCCTCTCCCCTGCCCTCCTCTCCTCTCCTCTCCCCTACCCTCTCCTCTCCTCTCCTCTCCTCTCCCCTGCCCTCTCCTCTCTCCTCTCCCCTGCCCCTCTCTCTCCCCAGTCCCTCCCTCCTCTCCTCTCCCCTGCCCTCCTCTCCTCTCCTCTCCTCTCCTCTCCTCTCCTCTCCTCGACTCTGGTCGCCTCTATTCCACTCTCCTCTCCCCTGCCCTCCCCTCCTCTCCTCTCCCCTGCCTTCCCCTCCTCTCCCCTGCGCTCCTCTCCTCTCCCCTGCCCTCCTCTACCCTGCCCTCCCCTCCTCTCCCCTGCCTTCCCCTCCTCTCCTCTCCCCTGCCCTCCCCTCCTCTCCTCCCCCTCCGTTTCACCTCTCACTTCCCCTCTTCCTCTCCCCGTGGAATATGTCTTCAGGCACAGTCAGACATTTCTTCACAGGGGCATTTTTTTTCTTCTCTCCCTGACCCTGAGAGTGTTTTATGAGAGGAATTAAGTGTCCCCTTTGAATTGCAGGCTGTTTACCATTTGTGTGTGTTTACCCAGCTTCTCGGGCAGGTGCCCTGAATGTTTAGGTTGTGTGTGTCGGTGTTTCTGTGCATGTTGGTGACCGTGTGTCCTGAGCCATCTGGGTGATTTGTTTCTTTTACGGCCATTCACCCGGTCATGCTTTCCTACGGTGGAGCGTAACGTGTGTGTGTGTGTGTGTGTGTGTGTGTGTGTGTGTGTGTGCGTGCGTGTATTTGGCCTTGCGCCCTCCACAGGTGGACAAGGTGTGTGGCCCCACAGTAGGGGGGCCGTCCAGCGTGCACCCGACTGACCCGGGGGTCTTGACCTCCACCGTGACATCATCCAGCCCTCCTCCGTCCGCGGCCCCCTCCCTTCCCCCTCCAGAGCAGCTGATTGGCCAGCTAGCCCACCTGAAGAGGTACTGGGCTCTCAATGCATGTTGCGCACACACACATAGACATATGTATATACTGTATATAAACAGTAAATATAGTATATACACATGTGTACCATGTATTGCGTATTTCAATATAATACATAGGCGTTCTGGTTGCATACTCCACAGGGCTAATGCTAGGTAGCCTTTGATATAGTAGGATGTCTGCCCACTGAGGATCTTCTGTCAGAGCTCTGGAGTGGAACCCGATTCAACTGTTTAGACAACTTCCCCTTGAGGGCCGTGAGCTTCTACTCTAAAGGACATGGTGGTGGAGATGAATGGATAGGGGAAGAGCCCTCGTATGGTAGAGGGCAGCGCAGCGCACACACGTGACGTGTACACACACACACACACACACACACACACACACACGCGCGCGCGCGCGCGCGTACACCCACGTGACATACACACACGCACACAAACACACAGACACACACACACATACACTCCAGAGCTCCTGATGGATGTTATGTTTGGCAGGCCGGGGCTCTGCCCCCGTCTGGTGGCTTGTGAAGCGCCCCGTGCCCAACAGCAGCTGGCCGAAACAGGCTGGTGGGAGGAGGAGGAGGAGGAGGAGGAGGAGGAGGGGGAAGATTAATCAGGACGGACCTGTGGCTTCCTGTTTTACCAGCCGCTCTGATCTGCTGCCTACCTAAACCAGACCACTAGACACACAAACGCTCTCACACAAGCATGCACGAGCAAATAAACACACACACACACACACACACACACACACACACACACACTGCTTGCCTGGCTGTATAAAAAATCCATCAATCTCTGTGTCGGTGCCAGCCTCGCTGACAGGTTTAGACCCCTGGCTCACGTTGGTGCGGGGCGGGCCCTCTCGCCCGTGGCTCGGAGCCGGTGCCCGCTGCACAGGGCTGGCAGCGCCCGCTCGCCGTACGGGCAGCCCGGGAGCAGAAGGGATGGCGAGAGGGCAGAATACCACCGTCAGCACTAGGGACACACCAGACGATGACTCGGCAGAACAGGGCCAGCGATCATGTCTAGCGGGGGACATAAAACGAGCCACGAACCAGAGACCAGACCATGGCTGGGTTTTGTTCCCTCAGCGTAATTGATGTTATTCC
Organism: Galaxias olidus; assembly: GCA_026901105.3. Lineage (NCBI taxonomy): Eukaryota > Metazoa > Chordata > Actinopteri > Galaxiiformes > Galaxiidae > Galaxias > Galaxias olidus. Next base: position 23,369 of record JAPMUY010008600.1, on the reverse strand, counting down.
GGCGATTTTGCTCTCATTATCTCTCTCTGTTTATATATCATATGGGTGAAGTCGAAAAGTGGTCTCGTATGAATTACCCCCCCCCCCTCCCCTTCATAAGGAGGACGTCTGTAGCGTGTTGTTCTGGGCTTGTCGGTGGGTATTTTGGTGTGTGTTTTCTTCTTGTTGTTGCTCCAGCATGTTCTCTGCACGTGCACGGGTCACCTCTCCTCTTTCCAGGTTTCACTGACCGTCTTATCTCTCCCCTCTCCCCCGCGTCTCGTCGTGCCATCCTCTCGTTTCCCCCCCCCCCCTCTCCCTCGTCCCCCGCTCTCCTTCCCTCCCTGCATTCTCCCCGCTTGCCTCTCAACCCCCCCCCCCCCATTGGACTACAACTCCCATCCGCCCCAGCTCCATCCCCCTGAAACCCTCCAAGAACGATAAACCGAGCAGCCTGAGAAAGATCTCTCGGTAAGCATGCACCAGCCAGAGGAGTCTCTCTCCCTCTCTCTCTCTCTCTCTCTCTCTCTCTCTCTCTCTGTCTCTGTCTCTCTCACTCTCTATCTCTCTCTCTATCTCTCTCTCTTTCTCTCTCTCGCTCTCTCTCTCTCTCTCGCTCTCTCTGTCTCTCTATTTCTCTGTCTCTCTGTCTCTCTCTCTCTTTTTCTCTCTCTCTCCTTCTCTCTCATCCCGCCATCTCCCTCCCTCTCTCCCTGTCTCTCTATTTCTCTCTCTCTCTCTCTCTCTCTGTCGCTCCTCGCCGTGACAGCTGAGGGTACCCGTAGTATGTAGCCTGTCATGTGATGTCTTCAGTGAATGTGTGTGTGTGTGTGTGTGTGTGTCTGTGTGTGTGTCAGTTAGATTAATGGTAGGTTTAACCCTTGTAAAAC
>JAPMUY010008600.1:5000-10000 GCA_026901105.3 Galaxias olidus | reverse complement strand
GTATTGACTGCCCTGCCTAGAGAGACCATTTCAGACAGATAGACTGACGGACATATAGACAAGCAGGCAGGCAGGCGGGCAGGCTGACTGACTGACTGACTGACTGACTGACTGACTGAAAGGTAGGCAGACATTAAAAAAGTAGGCCGGCAGACAGGTAGGCAGACAGGCGGACAGGCAGGCTGACAGACAGATAGACAAGCATAAAGACAGACAGACAGACAGACAGACAGACAGACAGACAAGCACGCAGGCAGACAGACAGACACAGACAGACAGACAGACAGACAGACAGACAGACAGACAGACAGGCAGGCAGGTATAAAGGCAGACGAAGACAGGCAGGCAGGCAGGTAGACAGACAGGCAGGTATAAAGGCAGACGAAGGCAGGCAGACAGACAGGCAGGCATAAAGGCAGGTAAAAAGGCACACGAAGGCAGACAGACAGACAGGCAGGCATAAATGCAGGTATAAAGGCAGACGAAGGCAGGCAGACAGACAGGCAGGCATAAAGGCAGACGAAGGCAGACAGACAGACAGACAGACAGACAGACGGACAGACACAGGCAGGCAGACAGACAGACAGACAGGCAGGTATAAAGACAGACAGAGACAGGCAGGCAGGCAGGCAGGTAGACAGGCAGACGAAGGCAGGCATAAAGGCAGGTATAAAGGCAGACGAAGGCAGGCAGACGAAGGCAGGCAGACAAACAGGCAGGCATAAAGGCAGGTATAAAGGCAGATGAAGGCAGACAGACAGACAGACAGGCAGGCATAAAGGCAGACGAAGGCAGGCGGACAGACAGACAGACAGACAGACACAGGCAAGCAGGCATAAAGGCAGACGAAGGCTGGCAGACAGACAGACAGGCAGGCAGACAGGCTGGTATAAAGGCAGACGAAGGCAGACAGACAGGCAGACATAAAGGCAGACGAAGGCAGGTAGACAGACAGGCAGACATAAAGGCAGACGAAGGTAGGACAGCGTTCCGGCATGTTGCTTCTATCTCTCTATCGCCCGCCTTCATCTCCCCTCCCCCCACCAATCAGATAACCCTCAGCCAGCCCAGCAGCTAGCACCGCAGCACCATGTCCATCACAAACAAACAAACAAACAGACAAACAAACAAACAGAGGGGCCGTTTCCACGGCGCTGGGCAGGGAAAACGCTCCAGTGGAGGTCAAAATGTGATGCGTGCAGAAAAAAACACACGGCAAACCTCCCGGTTCATCAGACCGGCCCCAGGGGGGGGGGGGTGTACCCTAGGGTTACGGGCCGTATCCCAGGGTTACGGGCCGGAAGGGATGAAGGGGTGGTGGAGGCGAGGAACGGAGGGAGTGGGGGGGGGGAGGATAAAGAGGCGCTATCGATCCGAGGCCTCGTCTCGTTCGCTCCTGTCCGTCCGCCGGCGCGGCGGGGGTCGCGTGGAACACGGCCACAGCCCAAACGCAAAGGTCAGGAGGGATCAGCGGCATCCCGCCAGGGGAAGACCTGCACCGTGCTCCAGAGGCTGGGGGGGGGTAATGGGAGCCTTGGGTGGTGAGTCGAGGGGGGGTGGGGGGGGGGGGGGGTGTCGCCCTGGGGACCCATTCAGATGTGGTCGTGGGGTGCGAGCGGTGTGTAATTCCAGCCCTACCACGGAGTCCTGAACAGCCTTATAACTCCGACTCTGTGCCCCCCCCCTGGCCAGGACAAAGTCGGTCCAGTCCAGCTGAACGTTTCCATGAAAGCCCACGACCACAGAACAGTGGTGAAGGAGAGAGACGCCCCCCCCCACACAGGGCTAAGGGCCAGCCACTGACAAGGACTTTCTCTAGGGGTCACCGCGGGCCAAAGTCGCTGGCTCCACTCCGATAGTGGAACATGGATTCGGCCAGACTCAGCGCCACTTCGGTGCTTCTCTTTTGACGACGGACGCGGGCAGCATGGTCGCTCACTCCTCCGGTGTCTGGGTTCCCCGCGTCCGCTGGTCTGGAATCCGTTCCCGACTCGTTGCTCCCAGTGGGACGGCGCGGAATCCCTCTCTTAGCCCGTTGGACTCGTCTGTCGCCGCCTCGGGAACGCCGTGGCCCTCCGCTCTTAAGCCCTCGGCTTTCGGTGGCGGTGATGGTCGGTCCGCCGCCGCCGCGACCGTTCGGAATGCCCCGTCCCAGACGCGGGGGAGCGGGTAGCTCCGGGCAAAACGGGGCGAGGAGGAAAGAGGTGGGGGCGGGAAGGGTCGGTGAGGGGGGAATAGGTAGCGACCGAGGGCGTCCGCTGGCGGGAAGTGGAGCGACGGTCCCAGATGATGATGGGACGGTGGCCGCCGGGGACAGACACACACCCAGACACAGAGACAGAGACAGAGACAGAGACAGAGACAGAGACAGAGAGAGAGACAGAGACAGAGACAGAGACAGAGACAGAGACAGAGACAGAGACAGAGACAGAGACAGAGACAGACACAGAGACAGAGACACACCCAGACACAGAGACAGAGACAGAGACAGAGACACAGAGACATCATATCATAGTCTGTCATGTGTGTTGTTATGCTTTGGTAATGTAAATGTATACTTTAACATGTCAATTAAGCTCATTTGAATTGCAAATTGTATTGAATTGAGAGAGAGAGAGAGAGAGAGAGAGAGAGAGAGAGAGAGAGAGAGAGAGAGAGAGAGAGAGCTGACGTTGCGCAGGCAGCGAGCGTAAACGAGGGAGGGAGGGAGGGAGGGAGAGGAGAAGAAAACAGCTCTCTGCGCTCGCCTGCCCCGCGTTTGACCTTCCCGATGCCGCCGCGTTGCTCTCTCATCAGGCCTCGTTAGATCCCACCCCCCCCCCCCCCCCGCCCCCCTCCTACACTGGATGTCTTTAAAGCCTCATCATTCAGAGATCTCTTTTGGAGCGGGGAAGCTGGCGTGTGAAGCCGGGAAAACAGATCCACGGGCATCGAGAATCAAAACAACCGTTTTATTTTATTTTTTTTGTCGGCCTTCATAGCGGTGTCTTAGCTCGTGGTCCGCCGTCTGCACGGCCCGCCCCCCCCCCCCCCCCCAGCCCAGCGGTGCGTCTCGCACGGCTCTCGGGAGCTGTTCTCGGGGGGCCCGCTCGTGTTTGTTCCCGACGTCAGCGCGAGCGGCCGCCTGGCCTCCCCCGTGCGCCGGGTGAGAACGGCCTATCCCCCCCCCCCACCCCGCTGCCCCCCCTGCTCTGTCCACCTCCTCCAATCCAACCAACGCTCTACCAGTCGTATGGGAGAGGAGAGAGTACCGGGGGACTGAGACGATAGCAGAGGCGTGTGGGGCATCTGTGTGGACGCGTCTCCTCCTGCAGGGGGCCGGCGCGCGCAGGAATAGCACCGGTGTGTTTTGACTCCGTTTTGGGGCTTCTGGTGGAGAAGTGGGAGCAGAGGACCAGCGGAGACCCTCCGTCTCCTGGACTGACTGGGGCTGTGCTCCGGCCCTCAGCCAGCAGCTCTCTCACTCCTTCATGGGAGAGTGGGCCTCTGCTTACTCGGACAAAAATGGGAAAGGCGCCTCACTCTTTTATTGGTGTGTGTGTGTGTGTGTGTGTGTGTGTGTGTGTGTGTGCGCGTCTCTAAACCAAACCACACTTGAGAGCTGCATAGCCTCTTGGTCTCCCCGCTGGCTTATGGGCTTTCCAGCAGAACCATCATTACAGAAGTGTGTGTGTGTGTGTGCGTGTGCACTCAAGAACAGTAGAGCGTTATTATCTCATTTTGAAATGGTGCACCTATGTTTAAAGGGCTATAGAGTGAAACGTGTGTGTTTGTGTGTGTGTGTGTGTGTGTGTGTGTGTTGAGCTGTGAGAGGTGGTCTAGGCTGAACACAGCTCGGGGATCTGGCCACACTGAAAAATGGAGGCTGCCCCCCCCCCTCCCCCCACACACACACACACACACACACACACACCACGGGAACCATGGCCACCATGACCCCTCACCTAATTACCTCTTCACAGGGAATTATGAAGTGGTGCACACACACACACACACACAAACACACACACACACACACACACACACACACACAAACACACACACACAGACACACACACTTCAGCGGATCCTTGTTTGGCTCAGCGTTTCATTCAGTCCGCTGTGCGGCGCGGGTTATTGTGTCAGGGTAGATGCAGATGTAGAAAATTGGCAATATCATGTGACTCTCTGGGGGTGAGAGGAGGACGAGTTAGGGGATGAAGAGCGTGGGTCGGCTAATAACATTGGCCAAGGCCCTGGATTGTCAGACTGCGCGCGGCAAAACACAGACGATCACGTGCTGTGGACACACACACACACAAACACACACACACACGCATCCTGAGTGTTTCTTTTCACTGTGACAGTTCCCAGTCCAACTTGTAGAGTTCTAGTGTATTTCTGGGTGCGTGTGTGTCTGCTTCCCAGCCTCTGTCCAGGTGGCCAAGCGGCGCAGAGTGACAGGCTGAGGGAACTGTTATGACACCCTGCTGAAACACAGACACACGCACACACAGACACACACACACGCACACACAGACACACACACACACACACTCACACGCTCACACCCACACGCTCACATTCAGACACTTCAGCACCTCCTGGAAAGCTAATTACCACCAATTACCTCTCCTATCGCTGTCACACACACACACACACACACACACACACACACACACACACACACACACACACACACACACTCTGGTGCTCTTCCACATTCGGGTGCTTCTCCCCATCACAGAGACCTTGCCCGCGGGGCGGACTCAAGCTCCTGTTTCTCTGAGGTGGGATCCCGTGACCTTCAGGGTCGACCCTCTGTAGACCTTTCCTCCTCTCCGCCCGGCCCTCCTCGCTCCCCGCCCACGTGTGATCACAGCTCCAACCCAAGGTGAACAGGGCTGCTGGCGCTATCCTCGCTTGGGTTAAAAGGTTGCCGGGAGAAAATGACTGCTTTCCTAGGGGGTGGGGGGGCTGTTCATCGTCTGAAGGTAGCAGACACGGACATAGATATATAG